>CBVK0100098836.1:0-36004 GCA_900067695.1 Picea abies
TTCAATATAATCAAAATAACGTTCCAAGAGGCGAATTCGCAAATATACCCGTAACAAAGTAGGACTTTGAATAGCATAGACATTACTTAACTATAGTACTACGAGCTGGAAATCGAGTCACACAACCAAGTGACGGATACTGAGTGAGATAGCATCAATCAAGAATTTGATAATGGCGCTATACTCTGCAATATTGTTGGTCGCACGGCCGAGGCACACACCTCGTAGAGTGATAAATTCGTTTGTAGGGGCATAAATTGCTCACACAGCAGAAGCAAGGTTTTGAGTACTATGGCTAGTGCCATCAGCGAAGCCAATGTGGGGTAGCGAAGACTTCGACATCTGGAAATCAAACACAACGTCACATAAGGGCAGAGACCAAATAATGAAAAATCATACTACAATAACACACAAGAAGTACGATACAATAAAATACAAGTACTCGTGCACAGGTGATCTTATGCATAGTACTTCTTTAAGCACAACCCATTTATGGGTTCACTCAAAGGGATACCATCATAATCTACTAACTCGTAAGCTCCTTTCTCTAAAAATTGTCTAACGATATAAGGGCCTTGCCACACGGCTTCGAATTTTCTAGCTCATAGCATATCTCGATCTTGTTCGTAGAGGAGAACCATATCTCCTTCGAAGAAAACTCGAGGCTTGACATGTTTGTCGTGTTGGGCCTTGACACGTTTCTTCTGGGCTTCTATGACTAGGGTAGCATCATGTCGAGTTTCGTCTAATCGCATGAGATACAACAAATGTTCTTCCTTTGCAGAAGTGTTTGGTAGGAGTTTGACAGCTAGCTTTAAAGAGGGTAACTTGCACTCAATCGGGAGGATGGCTTCTAGACCATAGACTAACCAGAAAGGTGTAAACCTAGTAGCAGACTTAACGGATGTTCGGTAAGCCCACAATGTTGAAAACAACATTGTGTACCAACTTATTTTGTGAATCCCTATCATTCTTCGAAGCATGGTTATGAGAACTTTATTAATCACTTCGACTTGGTTGTTGGCTTGTAGGTAATAGGGCATTGAGTTTTCATGGCGAAGACCCAAATTTTCAGTGAGTTCGTACATCATGAATTTTCTAAAGTGGCTACTGTGATCAGTGACAATAGCCTGAGGAACACCAAAATGAGCTATGATGTGATTGAAAATGAATAATGTTGCGGCCTTTCCAGTATTTTCAAATGTCAGCATCGCCTCGGCCCATTTCATAAAATAATCTACAGCTACAATAATGTATCCATGCCTCCCGACCGAGTGGGGGTGACATGTCATGAAATCAATACCCCATTTCGCAAAGGGACCAATGGAGACCACAGGGTGAAGAGGAGTAGGATGTGATCATATCTTATGATTATAAGTCTGGCAAGCGTGGCATTTTTGGATGACAATTATGCAATCGTTAAATAAAGAAGGCCAAAAATACCCTGCTCGTAAGATCTTCTAGGTAGTAGCATACCCAGACATATGACCACCACAGGCTCTAGAATGGCAGTCATTTAAGGCTTTATCGGCTTCGTCAAACGTGAGGCAACGTCGAAAAACTGAGTCAATCCCATGATGATAAAGAGTATCCCCAAGGATAATATATTGATGGGCTTGGTAGCGTATTCGACGCTAGTCAGTACTAGACAAATTGGGTTGGAGAGTCTAGTTTTGGAGATATATGATGATATCGCCGTACCAAAGATCATTGGAACTAATTAGGAAAAGGGATTCATCAAGTAATGAATCGGCTGTTACATTTTCTGTTTCAAAGTAGGGAAAGTTGCATATCAACTCGGAAAACACTAAGGACTTCTTCGACTTAGCTCCTTCGAATTCCAAGTCGAACTCCTGGAGTATCACGATCCATTTGGAGTATTTTCCCCTAGCAATTGACATGTGAGAATGTGTTGCATAGGGTTGCAGTTAGAAATTACCTTAGTCTTTCGAGAGAGGATATAGTGCCGGAAACGTTGAACTACTTGGACGGCTGCCAAGGCCAGTTTTTCGACATATAAATACTTGGTTTCAGTAGGCGTTAGACTTTGAATCAAGTAATATATAACATGTTCATCATGAGAATAATCCTCTTGGACAAGAACCATAGAGATAGTGTAATCCGAGGCTGCGAGGTAGAGAAAATAGTCGCGACTGTAATCAGGGGGGAAGAGAAGCGGAGCACGTGTCAAGGACAGTTTCAAAGATTTGAAGGCTCTATTTGCGATGGTATCCCATATGAAATCAAACCCCTTTTTGAGTAGTCACATAAATCCAAGAGCTATCTCAACGTAGTTCAGGATGAAACGACAAAGAAAGTTTTCTTTCCCTTGCAAACTTTGTAACTGGCGAAGTGTAGAAGGAGGAGGGAGATTGAGAATTGCCTCAACCTTTAAAGGATCTACCCTAATCCCTTGATGTGAAACAATAAAGCCTAGAAGTTGGTCGGATTCTATGCAGAAAATGCATTTGTGAGGATTCAAGCATATATGGTAAAACCGACAACGGAGGAAAATGGCTCGGAGGTGGATTGGATGATCGACCCAGCGCATGGAATGAGAGGGTAAGTCATCAAGATATGGCTACATGATGTGCTTGATATCATGGAAGGCATAAGACATAGCACGTTGAAAGGTTGTGTCAGCGTTCTTTAGACTGAAAGGAAGTTTCCAATAGGTGAAAGTTCCCCAAGGACAAATGAAAGCGGTTTTTTGTTGATCCTCGGGAACAATATTGATTTGATTATATCCGGAGAAACAATCCATCAGAGAGAAGATTTCACTTCTGGCACAATCATTGACAATCTGATCGACAAAGGGGTAGCAAAGTTGTCTTTAGGACAATCTTTGTTAATGTCCCTATAATCAACACATACAGGAATTGTGCCTTGTTTCTTGTCGATCGGGAAAAGATTGGAAACCCAGTCAGTGAGGGAAACTGGGTAAATAAAGTCAGCTTTGAGAAGTTTCTCAACTTCAAGCTTAATAGTAGCCACTTTACGTGGGTGAACTGAACGAAGAAATTGCCGGATGGGTTTAGCATCTGGGTATGTCTTAATCTCATGTATCAAAATGTCGAGGTCGATACCCAACATTTCTTCATAGCTTCAGACGAAGACGTCACAAAATTCTTTGAAAAGTGACTTGTAGGTGACAATTTCATCAGGGGAACATGATGCTCCGATATGCACATTTTCGACAATTCCAGGTTTGATGGATATGTCGAGGGGAATAGTGGGTGAGATATTTCTTAAGTTCCCTTCAGAAAACACATTGTGTGTGGAATCAAGAATGGTTGAAATGACAACAATGGTCGATGGGGTCGAGATCCATTGGTAGCTCTCGATGGTGTGTTGTTCCAGGAAGAGGATGGAAATGTGATGGCCATCATTCCAGGGGGTGTCTTCCATGACAGACATAATCATCTCGTCCATGGGGAAAATGACGTGGAAAGAATATGGAGATAAATCACCAAGAGAGGGGGTAGAAGGGTTTGCCTATTGAATGGCCTGATAGGCGGATTCGACTGGACTTAAAGGCATTTCATTTCCATAACGAAGATGATCATCGTGGTCGAGTACCATACATGGATTGTGATATGCAGGGGTTCCATGAATCTAGGTGGATATCATGTTGATTGAAGTGACAGAAGAGTGTGGAACATTGGGCGGTGGAATGGGGAAGGTACTCATTAATGAAGAGTCTTTGAGAAGACCTACACCGACGTTCTCGTAACCAGGTGGGGTTTTGGCGATGAACGGTATGTTGCCAGTATGTGTATCCTAGTTAAAGAAGGATAATTGGTTGACGGTGATTACCTTTCCTTGATGTGGGAAACGTACAACACAAAAAAGAGTCAACACAACTGTGCGCATGGAATCGATTTAGCTACAGCCAAGTAGAAGATTGTAATCGAGAGGAGCGTCAAATACTTCCACTTAGACTTGGACCATTTTTCCTTCTAACATGATTCGTAACAAAGGAAGGACACCATAAGGCTTAAAACCAGAGCCATTGAAGTCTTTGAGTGTGTTATGGGATTCAGTCAAAGAGGGAGAGTCGATGGCTTTCCAGCAAGTAACATACATGACACACGTCGAGGCACCCTCGTCGATAACGGTTCTACAAATGTTTTTGTCGAAGACAATCACTTGGATTTGGAATGCAAGTTGAGGGGGTAACCTTGGAATGTGATCTTCCAAGTCAAAAATTATTAAATTCGTATCTGTCGGGTCGATTCCACCGATAGCTTTCAACAGTGCCTTCCGTTGTGTGGGACAACTTTGAAGGACTTCGAGGGCTGACATCACGGAAGGTGTTTGGGATAGATCTTCAACAATGTTGTAGTTCTAGGAAGCATGAGCATGAGGATTGAAAGCTGATTTCCGAACGACGCCCTTTGGAGGGGGGCAAAGAACTGTGTCAAGGCTCGGTCGTTCGAGATGAAGAAGACCGTTGGTAGGTGGAGTCGTGGGAGATGGTTGGACCACTAAAGGAGGTAACATCAACCTTCTCCTTAGAGGGATAATAATCTTTGGTTGGAGTGGTGAGTGCGATGTCATTCTTCTTTGAATCGCTAGTACACATTAATACATAGGACGTAGTAGAAGGGGAAGGTTGGCCATGAATGACCAATTGGGCCTGTTGTTGAGAGGGGAAGGGTTAGGACAAAACGACTGGAGTGGGTCGTTTCGGGGCCCCTTGGAGGAACTTAGTAACCTCGGCACATCGTGGAAAATCCTTCGTGTAGTGATCATCACCACAAATAAGACAAGGGTATCGAGGTTTGTGCTTATCCCTATTGTCAACAAGTGGAGTTTTTGTTTTTTCTACTTGCGAAGTATTTTTGTCCTCCTTATTCTTACCCTTTCCTTTTCTGGATTTGTTTTTACCGACAGGGGTAGATTGAACTGCATTTACCTCAAAAGTATTACCAATGGGAGGGGTAGGAGACAGAGCATTGTGAACATTAGAAGAAATGGGTTTGGGGTTGTTTCTTGAGGTGGAATGTGGTTGGTCATGGAAAGTGCCAATCACACCATCAGTTGCATTAGAATCATCTAGAGTAGTTGAAGTGGAGGAAGTGGAAGGATGAGGTGCATCAGGGAGTAAGTCGTAAAGAGTACCCGTTTGTGAGTAAACGAGGTCAAGGTATTCAGAATGACTTATGGCCTATTCTTCCATGAAAACTCCACCCATGGTGATGTCACGACTGATGTCATTCACAAATGATTGTGTGAACCACTCTACCAGCAACTAATTGGGAAGTTTGAGTTTGATGAGATGTCGTCTCCGTCGCCACTCATGAATGTGATCGGATATATGAGTGGCTTTGTTTTGTTTGAAATAACTCAAAATCTCAATTCCAGTTTCATAACGGATTGGTAACTGGTAGTGGGTGAGGAAAGCCATAGCTAGGGTGTTGAAGTTGGTAACGAAACCTCGTGGTAATTCTATATACCACTTTGTGGTAGAACTTGTGAGAGTTTGTTGAAAAAGATGTAAACGTATAGAGTCATCCATCAAGGAGTTGGATGAGCACCAGAGGTGAAAATTCATGACATGATTGTTCAGGTCCTCTCCCGCTTTTCCATCTCATTTAGGGATGTCAGATGGTAGCTTGGCTAGTATAGCGGGCCATTGGGGAGAGTGATAGATCGGATTGTTTAAAATCCTAGACAGATCCAGAAGATCCAAAGTGGATAAGAAGGGTAACTGTCTATTCACATGCGGGTACTGGTGGCTTTGGGGAGGGATTCCCATCGGCAAACCAGTGGGACCATAAGAAATCTACATATAATGCAAAGACCTAGGCAGATTCGGTGGTTGTTGTGGAGGAAAGTAGCTCATGGGATTGTATCCTTGAATAGGAATGTGAGCTTGAGCATTTGAGCCCCAAATAGGATTGGACATGCCTGGATATGGTTGGCCTATACTAGGGGGTATAATGGATGTAGCTGGAAGCTGTTGCCCCCCAGTCAATTGAGGATTATCTTATATGGATCCAATACTGGGCCAAGGATGGAGGTATGTTTTTTTCATAGGGTGGGGTTGGTGGGAGTTGTCCTCCAATCGGGGGTTAAGTTCCAATTGGGGATTGTGTTCCAATTATGATTTGTGTTCCAATAGGAATTTTCCCTACAAGAGGGGGTTGAGTCAAACCTCCTTGGTGAAATTGTCCACCAACAGAAATCTGGTAATTTGGTGTGAACGATGGAATGGTGCCACTAGGATTGGTGCCACCGATAGAGGATGGAAAAGGTCCTCCAAAAGGGGGTTGAGGAAGTATCGAAATGAAACCAGGCAGAGAGTTCCCAGAAGAAGAGGGACCACTAGGAGTTCCAAATGGGGTTTGTGTGGGAGTGGAAATAGAAGCATTCAACGCATGGTATCCCAGTGGAAGTGTCGGGGTGACACTGGGTGAAAGAGGTGTGCCAATGGGGGCTTGACTAGCCATGGTAATCCTGGCATGAATACTTGTAGTATCTAAGTAATGGACCATTTGTAAAGGGAGGGTCAAGATGTGGTCGGCTTGTGGAGTGTCTATTCCAGGAAAATAATAAGCAGTAGTAAAAGGTACTGCGTCTGGGTCAGAGCTTTTGGGAACGCAGGTGAGACGGTGATATCAATGCTTTCTCCTACACCAAAGAGATCCTGTCTAAAAATTCTAGAAGTCTAAAAAGGATCTTGGCCCTCAGGTCCTAGAAAAGGTCTAGCCGGTGATCCAGAAGACAAAATAGCTAAATATCCGAAGTAATTCACTCGCATAATACGTCTCTCAGAATCGGGGTGAAGTTGAAATTCCTCTTGAGAATTGGTAATTCAGAACTGTTCTAGAGAGTCAGTTCTTTCCACTTGTGGAGTGGTGACGTCTTGGACTTCACTCTATTTAGGAGATCCCTCTGGTGAGCTTGTAGGCAAGGGTTGAGAACCTTCCATATTTTCTAGAGGTAAACCCTTCATTCTACGTGAATGATGTGGAGGGCCAATTGTGAACGAATTAAAAAACTGGCAAAGAGAACCCTATGGTCAACTTGGGTGAACAAACAACATGCGCCAGTAAACAAAACCTAGGAAACAACACCAAGAAAACAAGACCTTCTAATTCTGAAGTCACTAGTTGGTGATGAAATCCAACATCACAACAACGAGACGAGAAGGGGCTGGGCTAGGGTGGAAAAGTTACGTTGACGACCTGCTTAACAGACTTACACACTGGTGCAATCTCCCACACATAATCGTGGGTATACCCTCCAAGGAGCCCAAGTGATTTTGGCCAATGTCGATTCTAGGTACCGTGAAGACTTGCCCCTTCACAGTCACCTTGTGTAAGATCCTAAGAAGATAGGCCACTAAGGTTACCACCGACAACAATAAAGCATGGGGGGATAGTTGACAATCTGATCCACATGCAAGGGTAGGGTATCTAGCCTGAAATCAGCTTGAAATGCTTCCACTCATCATTGTGGGTATACCTCCAAGTGACCCCCGTAATACATTCAATCTCTACACTGATGTCAAGAAAGCAAGGTGAGTAACTCTATTAATATCAATGTGACCTTGGGTTTGACCCTTGTGTGAGAAGGGATTCCTAGGACAAAATGTTGTAAATGGAATTTTACACTCCTTAACGCAAGATTCTATTGTGTGTTTTGTGCTTTGGAGAGTGTATCTCTCTGCCAATTCCAAATCTCTAGCCTAGCTAATTGTTGGTGTAATAGAGTCCTAGAAAAGAGTTACTAGTTAAATTTTAAAATTGCATAATATTATTAAGGGTTGTTGTTACTCAAAGGAAACAGAGATGAAACCGATGTTGTGTGAGACTCTGACCCAGCAATGCATAGATAGGAATGAAAGATATCAATTTTCGTTCGATGAATCCTATGTACAGGAGGGAAAGAGGAATTTTCTGGAACAATCTTGAACTATGATATGCAATCTCCTTTAAAATGAAATATCAACGAATCACGTAACAATGAAAATTCTCTATTTGTTCTACTTCAATGATTGATTTCCAATATTTTCAAAATGAAAATGCTTTTAAAAAGAAAAATGTTTTTTACTTTTCAAAAAGAACCACCATGGTGGTGAAACTAAGGAAAACCAATAACTAACGAATAAGCAATAAAAAAAACCCAAACCAATCTTTCAATGAAGACATAAATGACAAGCAGACAAGACTAGTCTTTTTAATTGCATGAGAACGATGATTTTCCAAGTAATGAGCAAATGAGAAAGATAAACAATCCCAACCTTCAAACCGATCACTGGCTCCTAACCAAACACGTACTTAGATTCCAGGATCAGAGATTATATCCTTGATAAGAAAAGTCAAGAGATGAGAGTTGAGAAAAGGATGGACAAGAAGAGCCTTTGATTTCTGAAGACTGATCATGCACAAAATCCGAATTCAAGAAACAATCAACCAGTGGCCCAAGAAGTTCTTTTCAGACACACATAAAGATCTGGGCATCTGAGCATACAAAATCCTTAATTCCAAAATTTTTTAAAATGGGTTCGCAGGCTATCAGTAATGTACAGTGTAAGAATGGGTCATTCTCGCAGGTTATTCACAAGGAGAGTGTGAGAATCTCGCACTGTATTGAAAGGCAGGGTGTGAACTCAAGGGGTTCTCGTAGGCCACTGAGGGGTTTAGTGAGAGAAGGCCTGAAACTAGGCAAAATTTTGGAAAAAGACAAAAAAATTGAAGGGACTTTTGGACCCAGAGAGTCTATCAGGGTTTTCTGAAGACTCAGAGATTGATAGAAATGAAGAAAGGTAAGGCAAGAGAAAATGGCCAAGGAAAAGCACCAAAAACCACTAAAAAATGGGTTGCATCCCTAGTGGAGTCACCAATTTTGTTATCGGACTAAAAGTAGGTGCAAAAACTAACAAATTTCCCTAGATCCACCTGGATCTAGAAGAAAATAGGATAGGACATGACTCTTTATCTAAGTTACGACCATTGAATTAGGTAGTAAGGAGGAACAAGTGACATACCTTTGTGTCGCTTCCTTAGGTCTCTGTTGCTCCTGCTTCACTCCAGCGCTCTTGTGAGGTCAAGAGCAAGACAACACGAACCAACCAAAGTGAATATAGAAAAATGTATTCGATCTTCAACTTATGCATATGATCAAGGAATTACACAATAAAGTAAGAATGACTTTATGGGAAAAGGACATGCTGTTGTATCATATTAATTGAAAGTAGAAGATACAACCTGATCGCCTTAATGCCGCAAGCTTCCTTTTGGTGACTCATGGTTCCAACACACACACTTGTTCTATACTTGCATGAAGAAGATCCAATTCCTCTTGATAGACCTACTAGAGTCTCCAAGCTTCTGTTCAAGCAGGGTTCTTCACACAATTCCTTCACCAATTCTTCAATTAATCTTGCTTAACCTTTTCCATGAGAATCCTTTCAATATATAGGAGAGGATGAGATGGTTACATGGATGAGAATGATCCCACCAAATCAGAGAATCCAGTAAAATGAAAACCATACGAATGCCAACCCATTTTCTAGAAGATTCCCTTCTAGAACCCTTGAGACTTCTTCTCTTTTCCAAGCTTAAAAACAAGTTCGCACCCTGTGTATAGAGAAACCTGCAAGAAGTTCACACCCTAGATGAAGGCGGCTGCGAGAATGGGTCATTCTCGCATCCTAGGACATATGCATCCTATGAACTCACTTTGAAAATATGTTTTCTGGAAGGAGATAAATGCCACTTTTCTCAAGAGAAAGTTCTTGTTGGGAGCCTGAGTATAGCATTATTAATACATCACCAAGATGACCAAAATCAAGTGTAACACAAGGGAGAGGTACAAGCCCACTAAACCCCCCTCAAGGGTCAGGTACACAACCTGCTCACACCATGGCTGGAACTAATCCTCCACCGCCACCCCACATGCCATATTTCTATTTTCAAACTAAAGTGTAATGTTGAGTTGTAATTGAAGTATCAAGTCTAGTTCTATTTTCGAACTAGAGTATACCAGTCTCAAGTCTAGTTCGAACTAAAGTATGAAGCTGAGTTATGATTAAAGCATGCAAACAAGTTACTGTTTCAAGCCTCTCCTCTTCTCCTCTTTATCCTATATAAACAGAGGTCGACCCCTCTCTTCAAACACAGTTTTGATATGCAGGTTAAGGGTGAAGCAATAGAGGCACATATCAATGATAAAGAGGCAGCATACCAAAGAAGCATATCAGCGTTGTATATCAGCAATAGAGGCAGCATATCAGAGGTGTATTTCAGTAAGGACTCTTAGGTCTTTGTCAGGTCGGAGTCATCTTGGAAAGCTCTTTAAGAGTAGAACAATCATGGTGGATATTTGTAAGTGATCTTACATTATTAATGCAATAAATGAATATCGTTTACTGGGATTTGTATCCCTGTACAGGGTTTCCCCAGGGTATATGTGTTGTTGATGTGCATGCTTACTTATCTACATATTTATTGCTATTCGGTTATGATTTGGTATTGTTGAAGTGTATTAAGCTAGAATCAAAGTGTTGAATAAAATAAAAGAATTAAACCACATAAGCAATCAAGCTCATAATTTAACATGGTTTCAGAGCATAGGGTGTGTTAAACATGTTGAAGTGTAGCAATAGGTACATACAGATCCAAGTTAGCTTGATTAATTTGCCAATGTGAAGACCATGACATCCTCCATTTTAGTCAGGGTCGAGGATAGGCTCGAAGGAGCTACCAAATTCAATGTGTGGAAGCTCTGGATAACAAATATCTTGTAGGAGCATGATCTTGAGCAGTATGTGACCACAGTGGTGGAGGAAACCATGAATAATGCAGAAAGATCGACCTTTAGGAAGAGTCAATAAAAGGCCAAGAGAATCATATTTGACTCATTCAAAGACATTATAATTTATGCAATGACTTCATTAATGACTGCCAAGGACTGTATGGATACCTTGGTGAATCTGTATGAGAAACAGGCTCCAAGTCAGAAGAGGAAACTTAAGCACAAGCTTAAGTATTTAAATATGGAGAAAGGTGGATCAGTGGAATCTTTCTATTCCAGGATAGCCCAAATCAGAGATTATCTTTTGGTCACAGGGGTGACAGTGGATGATGATGATTTAGTGCAGGCCGTTTTTGACGATCTTCGTTCTTCATGGGTGACCTTCTTATTTAGTGTAAGTGGGAGAGAGATTCAACCCATGTTTGAGAGGTTATGGCGTGATTTCCTCTAGGAGGAGAGTCACACAGCTATCAGGAGTGATCCAATGAAATAAGAGAACTCAGATTTAGCATCAAGATTCAAGGGAAAGAAGAAAGTCACTTTCCAGAAAGGCTCTCTGAGGAAGCCAAACACCAAAGGTACATTCAAAGACAAGAATATTGATACATCTAATATTAAATTATTTAGTTGTAATAAGTTGGATCATTTTGCTAAAGATTGTTGGTATAGAAAGAAATATCCAAGGAAATGGAAACACCATGCCTCAACTGTTGAGGATGATGAATCCAAAAGAAATCAGAGAAGTCCTTATAATTGGAAAGAAAATAGAAAAGAATATTACTTGGTTCCTGCCTTATCCAATTCATTTTTCACGGGGCCAAAAACTTGGTTGGTAGACAGTTGTGCATCAAAGCACATGAAACGGTACAAGGAGATCCTCTCATATTTCTATACAAAATATTTTGAAGAGAATGTTGAGCTTGGGTATGACAAATGTTACAATATAGAGGGAGTAGGCTCTCTCTCCTTCAGATTGGAATCTGGGGCTAGACTTCATGTTCATGAAGTATTATATGTTCTAGGGCTCAAGAAGAATCTACTATAAGTTGCAACCCTTGAGGACAAGGGATATTGGGTGATCTTCAAGGACATTAAGGAACTACTATGGGATAAAGGTAGCCACTTAAGTACAACAGAACCCATTGGAACTCGTAGTGGAGGATTGTACATTGTGTCAGGAAAGACAGTTCAGGCATTAGCTCATGATGCGACTAGCTCCAGTGATTTGTGGCACAGAAGACTTGGACATATTCATTTCAAATCTCTTCCAAATCTACAGAACATGGTAGGTGGAATGCCCTCTATTGATCTTAGTAAAAATGAAATTTGTAAGGGATGCATTCTAGGTCAAAATATAAAGAAATCATTTCCTAGTAGTGACAATAGAGCTTAGGGCATCTTATATCTGGTTCATTATGATGTATGTGGTTCCATGTCATCTCCCTCACTCAGTGGTTGTTTGTATTATGTCATTTTTATTTATGATTACTCAAGAAAATGTTCAATATATTTCCTTAAATATAAAAGTGACACATTTGATAAATTAAAAGAGTATAAAGCCTTTATTAAAAAGAAGATAGGGAAACACGTCATAATCCTTGGAACAGAAAAAGGAGGAGAGTTTGAATATCTCTAGTTTGAGGATTTCTGCAAGTCAGCAGGAATCAAGAGACAGTTGATCGTTCCATATAACCCTCAGCAAAATGGAGTTGTTGAGAGGAAAAATAGGACAATTTGTGAGGCAGTGAAAGAAATGATGTTTGACCAGGATCTGCCAAATTATTTATGGGAATAATCTACCTCCATTGTCATGTATATTCAGAAAACGTGTCCATGTGCTACCTTGAAGGACAAGACTCCTGAAGAGGTCTTCTCAGGGATAAAACCTGAAGTGGGGAATCTAAGGATATTTGGGTTTCCTATGTATATTCATGTCCCTAAGGAAAAGAGGACAAAGATGGAACCTTCATGCAAGAAAGGGTTTTTTTGGGGGTATAGGGAGAACTCCAAGGCTTACAGTATTTATGTACCAAGTCAGAGGAAAATAGAGGTAAGAAGAGATGTGAATTTCCATGAGGAAGTCGCATTTAAGAAATCCAAAGAGCTTCAGTAGGAATCAAAAGCAGTTGAGCCAGCTTACCCTCTTATGAAAATGAAGAGTCAGATGATATGAGGGAGGAACCTAGTGAAGGGACCATTAATGAGCCCCTAGAACCTACTAAAGTGTTAGAAAGAACTCTTGAAGAACCTCCAGCCAAAAGGAAGCCAGGGTGGCTTAAATAAATTGTGCAGGAAGCAGAAAGGATAGTTGCACCCAAAGGAAATTTCAGGGAAAGGAAGAGGCCTCATAGGTTTGGAGGCTATGTTGCACAGATGAGTAGAATTAGTGATGAAGAACCTGATTCATTTGAATAAGCATATAAATTACAATTATAGAAGGATGCCATGCTTGAGGAATTCAGGTCTATTATAAAGAACAATGTTTGGGACATTGTGTCAAGGCCAAAAGACAAATCCATGGTTTCTTCCAAATGGATCTATAAGATCAAACATGTAGTTGATGGAAGTGTGGAAAATTTCAAAGAAATATTTGTAGCCAGAGGCTTCACTCGAAAAGAAGGAATCGACTATGAAGAGACTTTTTCCCCTATAGCCAGGTATACCTCCATTCAAACTATTATTTATTTAGCTTATGTTCTTGTTTGGAAGCTACATCATATGGATGTAAAAACAACATTCTTGAATGGAAAGATTGAACAGGAGGTATTTGTGGAACAACTAGAGGGTTTTTCATTGCATAAAAAGGGAACTCATGTATGCAAGCTAAGGAAGGCCTTGTATGGTCTTAAGCAGGCTCCCTGAGTTTGGTATGACAGGATTGATGGATTTCTTAAAAGCTCGGGCTTTCAGAAAAGTGATGCTGATGAAAATATGTACTTCAAGGTAAGAGGTAACCAACCTGTTATACTAATCCTATATGTTTATGATCTCTTTATAACAAGAGACGAAGGGCTAATAGCCCGGTGTAAGAGGGATCTAACCTCAGAATTTGAGATGAAATACTTAGGCTTTATGCATTACTTCTTAGCATTGGAAGTATGGAAAATACAAGGTAAGATATTTCTGGCACAAGGAAAATACACAGTGGATGTACTAAAGAGGTTTGGTATGATGGATTTCAAATCCATGTCTACTCCGATGATTACCAACCTAAGGAAGATGCATGATTTTGATACAGGTTCATATTTGGTGGATCCCACCATGTATAGGCAGTTGATTGGATAATTGATGTACATGATCCGCACTAGGCCAAATATATGCTATTTAGTGATTGCAATGAGTCATTTAATGACTAAACTAAGACAAAGACATTGGGTTGCAGAAAATCGCATCTTGAGATATCTCAGAGGCACCATTACTTATGGTATGAGATATACATCCAGTGGTGGTTTATTTATGCATGGGTATGCAGATGTTGACTGGGCATGAAGCCCAGTGGATCATAAGAGTACTTATGGATACTGCTTCAGTTTAGGATCTGCTATGATCTCTTGTTCAAGCTAGAAGCAGGGACCCATTGTGCAGAGTACAGTAGAGGCTGAGTACATTGCAACAAATGATGCTAGCAAGGAAGCAGTATGGCTCAGAAAATTGGTTTCTGGGTTGTTTGGTGAAAATCTTGAGATGACAGTGGTTCAATGTGAGAATCAAAGTTGAATAAAATTGACAGAGAACCTGGTACTTCACGACAGATCAAAACATATTGACATAAGGTACCACTACATATGAGACTTGGTCCAAAGAAAAACTGTAAAGTTACAGTGCATTGCCACGAACCAGCAGGTAGTTGATATCTTGACCAAGCCTCTGACCTCAAGAAAGTTTGTGCAGCTAAGAGGAAAGCTTGGTGTGGTTGAGAATGACTCCCTCACTGAGAGGGAGTGTTAAATTTGGAAGCATTGATAGTCGTTCTCCAATGGGAGGCCATATGGGTCACCCTGAGGCTAGCCAAGGAGATTTGGAGAATCAACGAGTCTTGTGAGGTATTGACAAAATCCAGGGGGAACGTACAACCTCTATGAGTCAAACCAAAAGTCAGGATGAACAAGATGCTATGTAAGTCTAATGAAAAATTCATGGGGAACATACAACCTCTGTGAGCATAAGAATTCTAGTGAAAAAGTCAAGGGGAACATACAACCTTTGTGAGCATAGATAGACTAGTGAAAAGGTCAGGGGGAACGTAGAACCTCTGTGATCCTAGTCAAGCCTTGTGAGACATGAGAAAAAGTCAAGGAATCTAAAAAACGTTAGGTTAAATATAAAATTCCTATGAGCTAGAAACAAATGATATTCCTAATATTGCAAATGATATAAATGTATTGATCTAGTGCATTGGCACGTGTAACATTATCCACCATGAAGAGAATTTTGAATTGCCTTGTAAAGAGTTGAGTTGTAACTGAAGTCTCAATCTAGTTCTATTTTTGAACTAAATTATAATGTTGAGTTGCAACTAAAGTCTCAAGTCTAGTTCTATTTTAGAACTAAAGTGTAATGCTAAGTTGTAACTGAAGTCTTAAGTCTAGTTCTATTTTAGAACTAAAGTGTAATGTTGAGTTGTAATTGAAGTCTTAAGTCTAGTTCTATTTTAGAACTAAAGTGTAATGTTGAGTTGTAACTGAAGTCTTAAGTATAGTTCTATTTTAGAACTAAAGTGTAATGTTGAGTTGTAATTGAAGTCTTAAGTCTAGTTCTATTTTCAAACTAAAGTGTAATGTTGAGTTGTAACTGAAGTCTCAAGTCTAGTTCTATTTTCGAACTAGAGTATACCAGTCTCAAGTCTAGTTCGAACTATATTATGAAGTTGAGTTATGATTAAAGCATGCAAACAAGTTATTATTTAGAGCCTCTCCTCTTCTCCTCTTCAACCTATATAAAGAGAGTTCGACCCCTCTCTTCAAACACAGTTTTGATATGCAAGTTAAGGGTGAAGCAATAGAGGCACATATCAGTGATAAAGAGGCATCATACCAAAGAAGCATATCAATGTTGTATATCAGCAATAGAGGCAACATATTAGAGGTGTATTTCAGAAATGTCTCTTAGGTCTTTGTTAGGTCAGAGTCATGCTGGCAAGATCTTTAAGAGAAGAACATTCATGGTGGATATTTGTAAGTGATCTTACATTATTAATGCAATAAATAAATATTGTTTGTTGGGGGTTTTCTCCCTGTACAAGGTTTCCCCAGGGTATATGTGTTGTTGATGTGCATGCTTACTTATCTACATAGTTATTGTTATTCGGTTATGATTTGGTATTGTTGAAGTGTATTAAGCTGGAAACAAAGTGTTGAAAAAAATAAAAGAATTAATCCACATAAGAAATCAAGATCATAATTTAACACAAGAATCCCCTGAGCACCCTATGACACAACTTACCCCTTATTTCACCCTCCCCCAAGGTCAAATCATGGTCTGGGAGACAATCCCCCAAGCCATTACTCAAATTCCCTTCTTCTACCCCCAACTGGGAGTACAATCTTTCCAGGTAGCCGCAACTCTTACCCTTCCCAACATGGTGCTTGCCATTCTGGTATGGTATCTACACCCACCTACGATGGTTCCTCAACCATCCCTCCCTCCCCAAATAGAGGGAATCTCGATGCAGATTCTATTGATACTAAGAGGGGGGTGAATCAATATCAAGTACAATTTAAAACCTTTTTCAACTTATACTTAAACCATTCAATTATATCCAATGTGGAATGAACAATAGTATAAGATTTACACCAATACACCACAATACACCATGCACAATATATGAGAGATAATCAATAGTTATTGTTCAACAGAAGTAATGACTTCCAAAGGTAGCTATAGATTCCAAATGTAAAGGGAGGGATAAACCTCAAAGAGGAATATACAATCCTCCAATATCAAGAGAGATTTGAACTCTCCATCCTTTCCCCTTCATTCCACCCAATAATATATGAGAGATAATAAAACTTCACATTAAATCATCACCATCAACCAACCATCACATAGAACCTGATAATGCTTTCTGAGACTTCTTCAATTTCTTCAATTCTTCAATTCTTGGAACACTATGATACTATAGATAATATTACTCAATTTATTCTCTGAAACTTCTCCAAGTTTCACTACTTGAATCCTCCCCAAAAACAAGTTATAGAGAGAATGGTAGACCTTGTTCAATTCTGGTTTATTCAGGAGACTGAACTTGTACAGAATGCCCCACGCTCAATATTTAGCATCAGATTCTGAAACTTACACACAAGAAACTAAATTCTGTACTATTTCCAATGCAATTTTTCCCACTTCATTTGGATTCTCTATGAGGCAATTATGACTATTTTACCCGGAACACCTACTTATTGACTAGCTTCTGGACTGGTCAAAAAACCTATCTTCCACAGAGTGTATCTCCATAATTATAAAGATTCAAGAGCTGAAACTTTTACCAAAGGTACCTTGATATGTATTCTCAATACCAGAGAAATTTCACCATCTGAATCGTTCTAGAAAAGACGTTATAGCTAAAATGGTAAGATGACCTGAAAATAACATACCTTAGAACACATCACCAATAGAATTCATCCTCCCTTGAAATCTAGCCTTCTTTACTTCTGATTTCCTCTGAAATTTGACTTGTGTATCAAATGAATGTATAATGACATTTATTTATACCATTTATGTCACTTCCTTTTAACATTAGGGCTGACCTGACACTTTCTTATTTTGTAATTCTTTTCTTTAATTATGTTGAGGGCCTACATGTACTTCCTTCTTCAATTCACTTTGTCATATTCAAAAATTCATGTCTCCTCAACTATGAGGATCCACATGACGTGCCATGTACCCCTGGAAACAACATGATGTATACTATCCATCCATGGGTCTTTTATCTACATGTGAATTTTCCTTCATGTCCAAATACCTTAATCAATCTTGCGGTCCAAAACCTATAACTAGGGTTGACATCAATGACAACAACCAATCTTCCAAAAAATTCCAGTACTAACTCTGAACACACCTCCCTCACCCCCACTTTCCAGTACCACCACAATGGCTGGGGGTAGATGAAAGAAAAAATAACCCACCGCTCCACTTCCACCTCAAGTTCAACTTCCTTGTGCACTCTATGAGAGGGAGGGACACCCCACAATAGATGTCCCTCTCTCCCCAAGTTACGTAATCTGATCCAATGCCCTCAAGAAACAACATCACTCAGTGCTTCACCAAGCACACCTAGTACTACCACAATGTCCCCTACTATAGGTAGTAAAAGGATACAAACCAAATTCACATGTGTCATTTGTTCAAAGTATGGCCACTACACTCATCATTGCCCTGCGCTACCTCGATTTTGATAGACACTAATGACAATATGCCAAAGATTTTAGAAATACCCCTCTCCACCCACGTCATCACGTACCCATGTCACTGACATCCATTATGTCATGACCTCAGTCAATGAATGGATGAGGTTCCCTTGCTCTCTTTGTGACTCACTTGATCATTTCACATATCAGTGTCCTTCAATCATAGAATACAAGCATTGTCAACTGACCCTTATTCAAAATACACCAACCACCTCACTTCCTGTGATGTAGATGATTCCCCCTATTCCTTCTCTAGATACTGATCACATCACCTCCCCTAAACCTGAGTCACTTCCCACCCATCCATGGTTTATGGATAGACTATCTAAGGATTTTCCCCCAAATCCTCCCAATTCTTCGGTTCATTTCCCTCAGAAAATATTACCCCCAACCACAGTTTAAAACCCATAGTATATAGACATTTGGTTTATGACAAGCACCCCATCACACCATAGTTGCGGTACCCCCTCTACGTCTTCATCACCTGCAAACAATCACACAGTGACTGTCACCAATGTTACGTCCCCGGATCCCCTATATTATTACATTTTTCACTGCAATGAAGATACCCTAGAGGAGATAACTACCCCTGATTTCCCATGGAACGCACTCCATCACAGAGTTCTCTTTCTCTCACATGAAGCCTTTATCCCTCCTAGCCAAGCCTCCATATGTGCAATCGAAAGAAATGATTTTATTCCATCAGGGAACATAGACTCATTCAACAATCTTATCCCTGCCCCTGATTCTTTTGAAGAAGGCAACATGGCCAACATTTCCCCCACTGTCAAAATCAACATTTCCATCAAACCAGAAACCATAGAGGAAATCACCATTGGCATCGCATGCTCCCCTGAAGAACTCACAACTTACAAAGCTCTCTTTTAGGAATACAGGGATATTTTTTCCTGGTCATACATGGAGTGCTCGGCCTCGACCCTTCTATCATCAAACATCGCATCGACACATGGCCTGATGTTGCCCCAGTATGTCAAAAGAAATGACTAATTCACCCATCCAAATTCATGGTTATCAAATCCAAAATCGACAGACTACATGTTGTAGAGTTCATATACCCCATCGCTTACACGTCATGGATCTCCAACCCCATCCCCGTTAACAAAAAACAGGGCACTATTCATGTCTGCACTGACTTTTATGATCTCAACCATGCTTTTCCAAAAGAAAAGTTCCCCACACCTTTCATCGACCAAATTATTGATGATTGTGCAGGCCATGAGGCCCTACCCTTCATGGATTGGTTCTCTGGCTACAATCAAATCCAAATCCACCCAGCAGATCAGTATAAAACTGCATTTACCACCCCATGGGGTAATTTCTCATATCGTGGCATTCCTTTTGGACTCAATAACGCAGGTGCAACATTCCAATGGGCCATGACTTATGTTTTCCATGATCTTGCTCACATCATTCTTGCATACTTGGATGACCTCACTGCTTGATCCAAGAAATGAACACAACATCTAGACGTCTTACAGGTCATTTTTCAGCGATGTCAGTAGTACAATATCCGCTTGAACCCCCTCAAGTGCATATTTTGCGTCACAGTTAGACACCTCCTTGGGTTCATATTCTCCCAATACAGCATCACAGTGGACCCCATCAAGTTCCAAGCTATCATAGAAATTCCACCACATAGGAATTTGTGCCAACTGCAGAGCCTACAAGGCAAAACAAACTTTTTACGATGCTTTTTCCCAGATTACACCACTCGCGCACATGGTTTCCTCTGCTTACTACATCATGATATCCTGTTTCGATGGGATGAACATGCCCAAAATGCTTTTGATGATTTAAAATAAGTGATATCCAATGGCCCTTTGATTAGTCCTCCCGACTATGATCGTGACTACATCCTCTACTTGTCGGTCTCAACCATCTCAGTAGAAGGAGTTCTCGTCCAACTAGGAGATGATGGCCACGAGCATGTTATTTACTACATCAGTAAAAACCTTTCAGGACCCCCCCTGAAGTACAATCATGAAGAGAAATGTGCCCTCGTAGTCCAGAAATTGTGTCATTATATCCTGCTTCGCACTACCAAACTCATGGAATATTCCAACCCCATGCAGTACTTTCTTAGTTGATGAAAAATTAATAGTAAATTTGTTCGATGGATATTCATCCTTCAGGAATACAACCTAGATCTTTCAACTCCCAAAATAAATAAATGACTTGTTCCCGCTGAGCTCATCACGACATTTCCCTCAGACACTACAAGTTCACCAGTTAACACGTATTTTTCCAACGAACACCTCTTCTACATCCCCTTCGATGGCCCCTGGTATGGAGACCTTATATTCTACCTTCGAACACATAATTTTGGATCTCATTTCTCTCGAGATAATCATCGACGCCTTCTCCATCAGTCCCCTTTCTACCTCCTCATCGATGACATTTTGTATCGGTGTGGGTTCGACACAATACTTCCTCAATGTTTTACCATTGATGAAGCTGACAGAGTATTGAACAATTTCCATAGTGGTGCCTATGATGTCCATCTCTCAGGTATGTACACCGCCCAAAAAATCATTCGCGTCAAATACTTCTTGACCACATTATTTCATGGCTTCATCAACGTTGTCAAGCGATGCAAAAAATGCAAGCTTTATGCAAACAAATGAGCACCACCCTCTCTTCTACATCCATTCATCACTGTCGACCCTATTGCAAATGGGGCATAGACTTCATGACTTGCAATCCTCCATCTAGAAATGGACACAAGTACATCTTTGTGGCAGTATATTAATTTACCAAATAGGCTGAAGCCCTGCCTACCTTCAACAACACCGCTAACACAACAACGCATTTTTTCTTCAACCACGTCATTACCCGCTTCAGAGTCCCACTATAGTTAGTCTCTGATCACAGTAAACACTTTGAGAAGGAGATATTTGTCAAACTCTCCTCAAGGTTAGTATTCTCCCATGATTTTTCCTCCCCATACTACCCTCATCCCAATGGAAAGGTCAAGGTTGTCAACAAAGTCTTCAAACCCATGTTCCAATGCACTGCCAACAAACACAAGACCAATTGGAATCATATGTTGTTTTCAGAATTATGGGATTATCACATGGCAGTCAAAACTACCACCAGGTTTACACCATTTCATCTCATCCATGGGATTGAATCCACCCTCCCCATCGAGTAAAAAATTCCCATGTTGTGCACTGCCATCGAGCTATTACTTGGCACTACTCCAATGGAGAAATGCTTTTTGAACTTAGAATCGTTGGATGAAGATCGTCGGTCTTTATTACATAACAATGAGGTAGCTAAAAAATGGTCTAAAGCAACCTTTGACTGCCATGTCAAACTTCACTCATTCAACGAAGGAGATCTCATCCTAGCCTACCATATCTCTCATGATACTTTCGGCCATGGGAAATTCGAGTCATTATGGCATGGACCCTACATCATCCAACATTGCCTCAATAAAGGTGCATACATCTTGGCCTCTCTATAAGGAAATGCTCTCAAAGAACCCATCAAAAGGTTGTACTTAAATAATTTTTATGCCTGAGCGTAGTCATTCTACACTAGGACTTTTCTTCATACACAGTTGTAGAGTTTTTAGTCTTCTTTTTTCACCTACACTCCTCATGTCTAATCTACCATTCATGTTATTAACATATGTTT
This sequence comes from Picea abies, assembly GCA_900067695.1. NCBI lineage: Eukaryota > Viridiplantae > Streptophyta > Pinopsida > Pinales > Pinaceae > Picea > Picea abies. The sequence goes on from CBVK0100098836.1 coordinate 21,834, forward strand.
CCTCCATCATCCTACCACATTGGTTACGCTGATGGAGTGTTGGCCCTAGTTTATGGAAGGAAGCAAAGAACAAGGAAGGAAAGGTAAAAAGTGAGCTTCGCGGGAGACACAGTAACTGTCACTGAGTCGAAGTGAGTAAAAGAGCAGGAAAGATGGAGAGAAGTGTGGAAAAGAAAGTCGTTGGATGAGGAGATCAGGGATGACATATCAATAAGGAAGAAGGATTGTGGAAACCTTAGCAAGCAGAGAAATCCTTCATTGGATTCTTTGGAGGACCGCGTGATGAAGAAGGAAAGACAAGCTGGCGAAGCCCAAAAAAAGTGGGTCAAGTTGACCTAGGGTTTTAGACACCTAGGGTTTTGGTATCTAGGGTTTCAACACCTAGCTATCAACCTAAGGTTGTTGGTGAGAGATTGTAATGTATAAATAAAGGTCAAGAGGACCTGGGTCAGGTTGATCATTGAGTATTGGTATGATATTGTTGTTAGAGCTCTGTTGTGGAAGGAGAGGATTGTATTGTGGGATATTCAGTTGTGTGTGAAGGTCAAGTCCTGCAGCTGGTTGCAAAGGAAGGGGAGAGAAAGAGAGAGAAGAAAGAAGATTTGCTAGATGAGAGCGCAAATAAGAATTGTATTCTTTACCTTAATAAATCATAAGCACAGTTTTGTGGATGTAGCCCTAGAGAGAGGGTGAACCATGTATATTTTGTGGTGTATGCATGATTGATGCCTGGATCTATGCCATTGTTATATTGTTATTTTTAGTCTTATGATAGATCAATTCTATAGTTGTGCAGGATAGACCTAGATGATAAGTGATATATGAATGTTGTATTGTTGTTGTGATAGATCCGCTTGATGTTCCCCTGGTTGTAGACATTTATGTCCTACAACCCCCATCTTAGATACTTCAGGTGAGACTGCATCTGCTTCACAGGTGCTGCCGAAAAGGCCAGTAGCTAGGGCTTGTTGGTGTGCTCTTGGAGTGAACCTCAAGTCTGCCCCTGTGCCAACAAATGGTTCCATTGTTGGGACATGAATCTATGTAAGGGAATGTCAAGGTGGTTCCCATCGAAGACAGAGATTCAGAAGTGGATAGAGGACCAAGAGAGGGACTTCGTTGAAGCCCAAAACAAGAAACCTAAGCTAAGTACTGAAGGTTGGCTACAGAGACACATCTTCATCAATATTCATGAGATCTTCTTTGGAGGAATCCATCAAGAGCTATACAAGCGGTTAGCTAGGTTAGTCGATACCCAATTCAATATCATATCTAGACCTCCTGTGGTCTGGACGTCAGAGTTGATTAATAAGGCTAAGATATTCAACAACATTGTATCAAGGATTGTAGATCACTGGTTCGATAGTACCATTGGAGGGTATATCACCAAATTCGTTGTTGACAGAACATAATCATATAGCCAGGCCAAGAGATACTTATTCAAAGACACAGAGGAAAATGTTTACAGTTTTTGAAGCTAAGAATCAAGATGATGTTGCATGAAAAGAACGTATTGAAAATACAGTAGATTGGTTGGATCCGAAAAGGCTAATGTTCAAGAATTTGGACAGTGGAATCGACACAGAAGTTGGACATACATGCAGTGGGAAATTATTTCAAGGGGTTCACCTTGAAAACCTATTCAATAAAAACTACGAAGATTAGGGTTTCTACAGTGGATAAGAGGCAGATCTAACAGACAAAGAACATTCAAAACCCACCAGAGCAGAGGAAGAGGAAGTTGAATAACTTTGCTAGAACTAGCCAGAAACATCAGGAACTGCACAGACCACTGATGTAAGTAATATCAATCCTTATGTTATTTTAGAAATGCTAAGTAATCAGAATATTCCGAGTCACCAGAGTTTATAGACTACTATTACTAGTAGTTCAACATCTACTCAGATAGGAAACCTAGGTAGCTCTATGGAAGATGAGATGAGGCTCCCTATATTTAAAGGAGATGGATCTGAAGATCCTAATCAACACCAGTTCCTGTGTGAGTCTGTATGGAACATTAAAAATATTATCGATGAAGTTGCTAAAAGAAGCCAATTTAGCACTAGGTTGAGGGATTGCACGCTAAGATGGTACATGAAGCTTGTCCAAGGACTTGCACAGCCTAAGCCATTAAATGAGATCAAGAATGCCCTGGTTGTGGAGTTTAAAAAACCTAATTCGAAGTCATAGTGTATTACTCAGCTGAAGGAGATCAAACAGAAGACAGTCAAACCTGTTTGGGAGTTAGATCAGAGATTCAAGACCCTAACAGACCAATTGACTTTTAAGATCCCAGATGAGTAGAACAAAGAATGGTTCATTGTTTCTCCTTTACCACACATCATAGTTCCCCTGATGCAGGAGAAGATTGCATCGCAAGAAGAATCTTTGGAGATCGCCATGAAGCTTGAATCAACACCTATGGGAGAATCTAGCTCAGGCATGAGCCAGATCTTGAGCCAACTAACTAGTTTGTCTCTGAAGTTTCAGGATATGAAGAAGGAAAAGGGGATGGACAAAAGAGAAGATATTTGGTGTGTAAGATGCAGATCCGAAGGTCATGATAAAGAACATTGTCCCCTGTTTCATGAATATTTGGCCTCGGGAGCACCGAGACCCTTGAAGCAAGTTAATCTGCCTTGGTGCGAAGTATGTAGAAACCGACATCACCATGGTGAGTGCTACTATATGCAGAAGCACGTTCAGACACCCACAAACTTGTACTGCACATTATGGAAGTCTCTAGGGAATGATGATAGAGATTGTAGGGATTTTGACCTGATCCACGAAAGATCAAAAGACATATACAGGATCCAAGGTGAAGTACACCAAGAAGGAAACAATGCACAGTATAATTCTCCAGGAAGAGAAAGTTTCAATCCTCGTGGTGGATACCGAGGACGAGGATGAGGAGGAGCTATGGGGCGAGGTTGAGGACAAATAATTTGTTACAACTGCATGTAGCCAGGACATTTAGCGAGGGACTTCTAGAACCCTTTCACAACCTACAGTTATTGAAATTCTTTCGAACATGTCATCGAGGACTACGCTTTGCTGCTAGCTAAGCTTCAGGAAAGACGAGGACCTTAGCAAAACTCGCAAGTGCAACTGATATATGTTGAACCTCGTGGAGCAGACCCTATAGTCTTTGTTATCAATTGAGGAGGCTCTACTATAGGAGAAGACAGAATAGTCCAAGGAAAGACTGCAGATGACCACAAAGTCAAGAAAGCTATAGAGAAGACCCCAACATTCGATGCTAAGAAAGAAAGACAGATATTTGAGGAGGAAAGAAAAGAGTTCACAAGAGATCAAGGGTCTTCATAAAATAAACAACCAGAAATCAAATAATATGGCATGCCTCATGCATTTGATCATTCTGCGTCGCCAACAGAAGGAAAAGAGATAAGCAAACTCATGGAATTTTTGTGCACTTGTGTTATGTTGATTCAAGATAAAAGTGATGTACAAGAATTACAAGATTTAATCAAGTAGTATGAGCTAGGAAAGATAGACTCCTTACTGAATAGGGTAGTGCACCAAATTGGGAAAAGAAGAAAGACAAATAAAGAATTACACCTGAATTCTCAAATAGGAGAATATGATATAGACTATGTGGTCCTCAACTTAGGGTCGGAGGTCAATGTCATGACGAAGCAAACCTGGGCACTGATGGGAAAACCGAAGTTGATCTATTCCCCTATCAGTCTTAGAATGGATAATCAGGAAGTTGTCAACCCATTTGGATGATTGGAGCATGTCCCTATGGACATCGATGGAGTTAGAACCTTTGCAAATTTTGAGTTAATTGAAATTGTGGATGATATCTTCCCTTATCCTGCATTATTAGGAATTGATTGGGCCTTCAACAAATTTTATTGTTGTTGATCTAAAGAAGAGGTGTATGACATTTAAAATAGATGGCCTTAGGTTCATTGCACCTTTAGATCCATATGAGCGTCCTCGATACACAGAGCCTATCAGAGCAGAAGACCACACGTATGAACTGGAAAACATCTACAAAGTAACAACCAGACATCAGGATTATATAAATCCTACAGCCGATGGGAATCTGAGCTGGCGAAGTGACATCACATGTTCATCAAACTCTGAAGAATCATTGGAGAACTAGCAAAACTAGATGTATGAAATCTCTACCAAAACATGTGTTAGATTAACCAGAGAGGTTCACTGGATTGGCACAACAGTGAGTAACTTACCTACATTTGATGGCTTGAACCCTTTATAAAACTTCTTATTAGAGTTTGAGACAAGTTCAACCCATCAAATGTAGGTAAGTTACTCAAGAAGAGGATGAATGGACCGCGCCATTCCAGAAATTGCAAGGATGTTACAACATTAATGCCGATGAAGATGATGATCCGGGGAAGGTAAACTTCATTGAGACAGAAGGCCACAGAAATGTGGAAGGACTAGGAGTTGAGATTCCATTCATAGGACAACTGATCAAAATAAAGAAATTCAATATTGGGACAGAGGAGACACCGAAGCTTTCCAATGTTAGAGATTATTGGGATGCTTCTACCATTGACAAGATTATAGAGTTATTGCACGAATATCAAGACTTGTTCCTGAATAAGTTCATTGATATGAAGGGAATCAAAGGGCCTATGGGTGAGATGAGAATACCTTTGAAACCAAATTCAAATCCAATCAAGAAAAGACCTTACATACTGAACCCGAAATACAAGGAAAAAGTGAAGATCGAGCTCGACCGAATGCTGGGAGCAGGGATTATTGAACTTGTTGAAGAGTCGGAGTGGATCAGACCTATGGTGGTACAAGACAAGAAGACAGGAGAAATTAGGATCTGTGTGGACCTCAAAAATTTGAATGATGCCTATCTGCATGACCCTTTCCCTACATCATTCACAGATGAAGTGTTGGATACCATGGGAAGCCAGGAAGTATATTCTTTTACAAACGGCTTTTTGGGATACCATCAGATCTGCATTGCCAAGGAGGACCTTCATAAGACTATGTTTACAGATTGGGGATCCTACTAATATATAGTAATGCCATTTGGATTGAAGAATGCCCCAGCCATCGTTTCCATGGAGGTGGTCGAAGAGTTCAAAGAATTTTTGCATAAATTTTAGAAGCATACTTTGATGACTGGATTGTTTTTAGTTTGTTGAAAAATCATATTGAATGTCTAAGGCTAATGTTGGACAAATGCAAGTAGTGTCAAATTTATTTGAATCTGAAGAAATGCATCTTATTCTCACCATTTGGAGTTTTATTAGGTCATATTGTATGCAAGCAGGGATTGTTTGTTGACCCATCTATAATTACAATTATAGTTGATTTTCCACCTCCTACTTCAGTCAAACAACTACGCACTGCACTGGACCATACTGGCTATTACGGGAAATTTATCAAAATATATGCCCAAATTACAGCACCAATCGAGAAGCTATTGAATAAGGACTACTAGTATGAGTGGACAGATGAATGTCAGCATAGCTTCGACACACTGAAACAGAAGATGGTTATTGCGCCCATTCTAGTTTTTCCAGATTGGAGCAAAGAATTTCATGTGCATGTTGATGCATATTCTATTGCATTAGGAGAAGTACTAGCACAACCTAGAGAAGGGGACATTGATCACCCATTATCATTTTCCAGAAAGAAGCTATCCATAGTTGGAGTTAATTACATCACTACAAAGAGAGAGGGAGTAGCCATGGTGTATGCACTGCAAAAATTCCACCACTACTTGTTGCGAGGACACTTTAAAATGTTTACTGATCACTCCATGCTAAAGTACCTAGTGTTGGGGGGGATAATATGCATATGGCTTCTGCTATTTCAAGAATATGATTTTCAGATCATAGTTAAGCTAGGGATAATGAACAAGGGCCTAGACCACTTATCAAGGTTGGAACATGGTGAAGAACCTACCAGTTTGGAGGATACATTATCGGATGCACATCTACTCACCATTGGAAAGATTGATGACCACTTTGTAGACATAGTCCAGTTCCTATCAACAGGAATGGCTCCAAGTGAGTATACAATTCCTCAGAAGAAATAGCTAGTGGTATGTGTTGCAGACTTTTCACTTATAGCTGGACAGTTGTACAAAATGGGACTGGATGAAATATTAGGGAGGTGTGTTATGGAGACAGAGCGACCACTAATCCTCACAGAATCCCATGAAGGCATTGCAGGAGGACATTACACAGGGAAAGCAATTGTGTAGAAGGTTCTGCGAGTTGGCCTTTGGTGGCCTACATTACACAGAGATGCTAAAGAGCATGCCAGAGCATGTGATGTATTCCAGAGAATTGGAAAACCATCCCGAAGAGATGAAATTACATTATCATCATAGATGACCCTACAAGCATTGGAAAAGTGGGCCATTGACTTCGTGGGACCTATAAACCCACTAGGAAAGCACACAAGAGCAAGGTACATTATTACTGCGATAGAATACTTAACCAGATGGGTCGAAGCTAGAGCATTCAAGGACTGTAGTGAAACTAAAGCTGGGCATTTTATATTTGATGACATAATAACCAGGTTTGGATGCCCTAAGATCCTTATGAGTGATCAAGGTACACACTTCATCAATAAGACAATTGAATCCCTGACTGAAGAATTTGCAGTCCACCATCAAAAGAGTACACCTTACCATCCACAAGCAAACAGAACAGTTGAAGCATTCAATAAGATATTGGAGACAACATTGACAAATATTTGTAGCGTGAATAGGGATGAATGGGATTTAAGAGTACCAGCAGTACTCTGGGCTTATAAAACCACTTGCAAGAAATTAACAATGCAAACCCCCTTCAAGTTGGTTTATGGTCTTGACGTTGTTGTCCTGATGGAATAATTAGTACCAAGCCTAAGAATTGTTGCATTTACATACATGGATGATACCGGTGTTGTTCATGAGAGGCTTGCACAGTTGGTTGAACTGGAAGAAGACATATTCATTACAGGATTCCATCAGCAAGTTCAAAAGGAATGAGAAAAGGCCTATCATGACAGGCACATCAAGAAGAAGACATTCAAGCAAGGTGATTTAGCACTGGTGTATGACAGTAAGTTTATCAAACACCCTGGGAAGTTCAGAACACATTGGCTCATACCATATGAGATTGTCTATGTTACAGAAGGAGGAGTTGCGCAATTGAAGACATTGAAGGGACACTGGAATGAAGGATTGGTGAATGGGATTCGGTTGAATTTGTACTATGATAACCAGCTACCTTGTAGCTCTCAGTAAAATTATGAGGAAAAGGGTCCAGGTACCAGATGTAGTTGAAACTAGGTACCAGAAACAGAAAATACAGTCTACACAAGGATGGAAAGGAGGCATAAAGTAGAAAGCAAGGGTCACACTACGCAATCCAAAGTCGAAGTAAAAAAAGAGGATCGGATATGAAGTTCCTTGGGATGAGTCATAGGTGAGAGTTGGGGGCCTTTTGGCCCTTGGTTATGGAAGGAAGTGAAGAACAAGGAAGGAAAGGTAAAAAGAAATCTTTGCGGGAGACACAGTAACTATCACTGAGTCAAAGTGAGCAAAAGAGCAGGAAAGATGGAGTGAAGTGCGGAAAATCAAGCCATTAGACGAGGAGATTAGGATGGCATATCAGCAAGGAAGAAGGATCATGGAAAACTCAGCAAGAAGAGAAATCCACCATTGGATTCTTTGGAGCACCGCATGATGAGGAAGGAAGGACAGGCTGGCGAAGTCTGGAAAAAGATGGTCAAGTTGACCTAGGGTTTTAGACACCTAGGGTTTTGGTATCTAGGATTTTGGCACCTAGGTTTCGACCTAAGGTTTTCGGTGAGGGATTGTAATGTATAAATAAAGGTCAAGAGGACCTAGGTCGGGTTGGTCATTGAGTATTGGTATGATATTGTTGTTATAGCTCTATTTTGGAGGGAGAGGATTTAATTGTGGGATCTTCAGCTGTGTGCAAAGTTCAAGTCCTACAGATGGGTGCGCAAGAAATGGAGAGAAAGAGAGATAAGAAAGAAGATTTTCTAGCTGAAAGCGCAGATAAGAACTATATGCTTTACCTTAATAAATCATAAGCACAGTTCTGTGGACGTATCCCTAGAGAGAGGGTGGACCACGTATATTTTGTGTTGTATGTGTGAATGATGCCTGGATCTATATCATTGTTATATTGTTATTTGCATTCTTATGTTAGATCATCTCTATAGTTGCACAGGATAGACCTAGTTGATAAGTGAAATATGAATTATGTATTGTTGTTGTGATAGATGTATTGTTGTTGTGATAGATCCACTTGATATTCCCCTGGTTGTAGACATTTTTGTCTTGCAACCCCCCTCTTAGCTGCTTCGGGTGAGACTGCATCTGCTTCACAAGTGCTACCAAAAGGGCCAGTAGCTAGGGCTTGTTGGTGTGCTCTTGGAGTGAACCTTGGTTCTACCCCTGTACCAACACAGAGCTAGCCATTGGACACAAAATCTCACTTTGGACGCTTGGTCCCTATACACCCCCTCACATGAACTGCTCCACTCCAATGGCATATGTTTGGGCTCAACAACCAACAACCAAGAAGAGTACGCAACCATCATTGTCCTCCTCTCCGAGGCTATTCACCGCCACATTCATCACCTTACTGTCTTATTAGATTCCCAACTTGTCATCTTGGATCTCAACAATGTGTATCGTGTCCACGATCCTTTCCTCTTTCGCAAATACCTACAAGTTAGACTCTTATATCAACATTTTGATTCAATTACATTTACATATATTCGACAACAATTTAATCAAATAGCAGATAATATGTCTAACCTAGTGCTAGATTGGCATTTATCACATCAAGACATCATCACATATACGTAAGCCATCAAAATTCTATCACAGCATATAGATTAGACATCATAAAAATAAAAAATAAATACCATCACATGTAAACATTACAGAGATCCCAAACATGCATATATATAATATCGATCAATGTGTCCTCAATGTTTACAAAAAAGTACAAAATGTACATCGTCCATAAGCAAGTGATCCCCCCTCACCCCTATAGGTAAAAAATGGGTATCACACTACCCTATACAAAATGGGCTCACAAGCCTATATAAATACAAAAATATACCACATAGTACTCAAGGTGCCTCCAGAGCACCCTCGCGAGGTCCTGTAGGAGGTGCCCTACCACCTGGAGGTCCTCCAGGACTAGGGGGAAGTTGCCCAGTCATCGTTTCCCCTGCTATAGATTCTCTATGAATTAGGGTCCACAACTCCACCAGAAGACCCACACACTACTCCAGGACTCTCTCATCCTGATTGTGGGACCACATGCCCTCTAGCACACCTTGCAGTACCACCTCCAAATGGCATTGGAAATTATCTAACACCCCGTCGACCTTTTCCTAAGGTGCATGCAATGTCCTTGCGCCTGGATCATCAAATATGCACCTCATGCCAACTCTCACCTCATTTGTTGGCCTCAAACCTACCTCATCCCTCTGGCGTCTCTCTCCCACCTGAGGCTCTATCCACAACGATCTCACAGGCCCCTATCGAACTGAATCTCCAACCATCTCCACCTCTCAGACTCGCAACCCCACATCTGCACACACAACAAACAAATATAGAATCGACATCCATCCATACATAAACATATGCTATACTATCAAACTCACCAAACATAAAAACACCAACATACCTCTCTAGTCCCAATCCTCTCCAAGAGGCAACACCATATTTGGGTCATTCCAAAATTCCATCCCACCATATGGGAACCGTAGTATAATTTTTTACATATGGTGCCACACATGTGCCAATGTGGCCGTAAAATAGTGGCCACCCTCCCCCCCTCCATGACGCACCAAAAGCGATGCCCACAACATCAGTCATGGCTCTTGTGCCCCAGCAACCGGTAACAACACTCTAGGTCACAACATGGGAACCCTCTCCATAAACCATGCCACCAAGATCGATCCAATGGAAAACACCCCAGAGTCAATGGTCTGACACCGGTGAAGATGACCCATGATCTTGGTATGAAGCATCAATCCTAGGTGAAAAAATCCCCATCCAACACTCTCTATATAATCCTCAGCTGACCACCACTGATCCAGTGAGTCACTAAGGATCTGTATATCCTCACAATCATCATTGCGGTGCACTGATGAAAGAGCTCATCCATCGCCTCGATGCAAACAATTGAACCTGACATAATGTTCGGCCCCAAACAAAAACTCTATGCCAATTATACCAAGTGTACATCCCTTGGAAACTAGGGATCAACAGGTAGGGCCATCCCCTAAAAAGGGAGCCCCGTCAAGAAATAGACATCCTCCATAGTCGAGAATGTCAAATGCTAGCCCCGCACAATAAAGTACTACATATCAGTGCTCCACATCAAAATTAGATACTGAAGAAGGTACTCATGTGACCGTATCAATGGACAGTCAAAGAACTTGAGCAACCCACAGGCTGCCAAGAGTCTCTGAATGCTTGTCTCCTCTCTCACTGCATCCCTGAGATTCTCCCAGTCCCACTCCCTCCCATGGACTAGCATGCTAAACTTATCACCTACATTCACACAAAAAACACTCGATCATCAATCATCATTCATTACAAAAATCTTCAAATAATACAAATTTTTTAAACCTCCCATCTTTGCCTCAAGGGCGCAGCTGTCACCCCGATAGGCACGCACATATGCGCACTTGTTCATCACATAGTTGCACATCCATGTGAAATTGTTGAATAAACAAAGGTTCATCAATGCTCATTTGTCACACCCACAGGTGTGCATTCATGCACACCTGTTCTCTACACAGTTATGCATTGATGCACAGTTGTCTGAGAACTAGTTGTGCACAATGTGCAGCTCTAATTTGGATAGGCGTGCATCACATGCGCACCTATTTTTCCTACCCACATGCCCCCATGCATGACTTTATTCAGTACAGCCGCACACCATGCACAATTGTATTCAGTACATCCACACACCATGTGTGAGAGAGGGAATTATACCCGCGCATCTCAGCATGGGTATCCTTCCTTCTCCCATGCACCGGTAGGCCCATCCCTACAAAACACCCTATTATAGCCATCCATACGACCCTACCCAAAAAATAGAACCTATCTATTATGAAAGAGGATGAGACCACTAACCTGGCTCTTGCAACTCCTGGCTCGATCGGCTCGAACTCTCGTAATCTCCAAATCTCCTCTAAAACCTCTTGTCAACTCACTATGGAAGTAGGTACAAATGAGTTGGCATTGTGGGCCCCACAACCACATATAGTCTCCTTTTCCAAACCTCCACACTCAGTTACAGGAGCTCAGTGTCTTTATTCTCTGATCCATTTTTAGCCATGGGATCAGGGTCCCACTACCTACACAGTCACATTCCCCAGATCACCATCTTCACTCAGCCCCGGGAGAGCATTTTTATCACATCGCGCCCATGTACGCATGCTCATCTTCAAAATTATCAAATAACTGTTATATTTTATTTATCTTCAGATATTTTTCACGTTGAGTATTTAGTTTTAATGTGTGCAGGTACTTGGTCATCGCAAACTAGCATAGCCCTTTCAGGTATATGTTCAACACTATCATGTAATCATTCCCTTTGAATATCAATTTCATCTCCCAGTCACACCCTCCAACATTTTCCTTTAGGGTCCCTAAATCCGGCTCTGCAGTACTACCACCTTCGTTGCATTTCGGTACTGTCACCCGGTAGCACTCTCCCACACATGAGTGATCCCATTCATAGTCCCCCTTGGAACTTTGACACTCATGCTTCTTTCACCCCTAGGATGGGAGTCTTGATAATCTTAAGCATTTACGAGAATCAATCACATACTCCATCTCCTCATTTTTGCTAGATTTCCCAATGGACTCCCAAGTTACCTCATCATGGTTATATTTTGACTGCACCTCTGCTGTATCATTAACCCTTCATTTCATCCTCAATCAGTTTTCCCATATGCATATTTCCCTCCATTCATTTACCTCATACAGAAACCCACCTATGGGGACCCCACCATCCACCTGTTATCCATGCAACTTGCGTCCTCATAGGCAAAGCCATCTTGCACTGGGGTACTCGTTTCTGAATCTATACACTCGTCCCAAATTATTCTTTATTTATTTGGTAATTGTAAAAATCCTTTGTTTCCATCATTTACTTATATTTTTTTTGTCACCCTTGAAAACCTTATTTTTCTAGAAAAGAAACCCATGTCTCCCTTGGTTAGGGAATTCACTATCCTCTATGCATATTGACATAGTCCATAAACCTTGAGTATCCCATAGTCCATGTACCCTTGATCTGTGAGTTTTTCCACTTTGTCATGCCTCTAGCCTAGTTTAACCCCATGTCTAGTCCTCCCCCTGACACTAGATACAGTTTTACAATTGTTTCCAATCATCCTTCCAATATACCCCCAAGCAAGGATAGTCTTGAGTCTCACCAGCTCTTTACTTTGTTCATGTTCCTTATCAGTTCATGATCTCATCCAATGGATTTCATAAAGATCTTTGCTTCTTCGAGTCACATCATCTTGTCTGTTGACATCAACATAGTTTCCAGAAGGGAAACAATATCTTGAATCTCATTACCTTTACAATAAGGAGTCTCAGATGGCACAGAGGGAACCAACATTGCTATATGATGTCATTGACCCCCATAACATTCGACTTCAACACACTCTCATGTTATGATGGGTCTTACTATGTGACTATTGCACTTATTTTATACTAGTCGAATACCTCTGAATTTGTTAGGCCATCAATGCCTACGAGTCATTGAAACTTCTTATAGGCGTCCTTACCTCTTTTCAAAGTATGTTCACCATCAGAATTTTCCTTTTCCATTATCAAACCACCCAGGAGGGCACTGTAGTTATCTACATCAACATACAACTTAAGTTATTGTTTTACATTTTTGAGTTACATGACACAAGCATGGGGCATGCCCACCTCGTTTGTATGCAGGTTTTATTTCCCTGCCTAGAGAAAGGTTTGGGTCCCACAATTCCCCCTCTCCCTCTGATAGGATCACTCTTCCCATTCTTATCAACACTCTTCCTTACCATGGTACTCTCATTAGAAGAAACATTGATGTATTTCAGCTATACATATGCTCCTAACCTCACACATCAGGGAGCATCTGTTATCATTGAAATTTTGTCTGCAACATCACATGCAAATGGTTATAGTAATACATCTCCAAACACCTATTAGTTCACCTGCAGCACCAAAAAAACATTTCCAAGGGGGAAAAACTATACAACTGGTCAAAAATTAGCATGTGCTAAAACACTAAAAGAAGCACGCGCACAGTGCGCGGGCCAAAGAAGCCCGTGAAGCACACAATGCGCCATATGCGCGACTGTGTATGAGAAAATATGTTCACTCCTATGAACAGTTCATTTATGGTTCTTTGCGGCCCCTCACCCACTTTTGGACCATCTCCCAACTTGAATTGACCCTCAAATCAGAGTTGAATCCGAATGGGGGGTTGGTCAAAGACCTAAGGGTGACCTAAAGGGCCCCTTGTCCACACTAAGAACCGGTTGACTATTTCCTCAAATACATGCTATAAAAGGAGGCCATGGGTGCACTAAGAATTTAAGAATCTTGTTGTATTGTTATGCTGACTCTATCCTCCCTCAAGAAACCTCTTTTTTTCTTGGATCATTCTAGCAACATCTCAATAAGATATTCATCTCACCTCTTGAGGGAATAGGCTTGGATTTCTTCACCATTTTATTTCTAGTTTATCATTGTAAGAAGAGCTCTCAAATAGGGGATTCAAGATCCCTCCAAAGGAGGAAGAGGGAATCCATTAGTCCTCCTTTCTCTACAGTGTTTTCCAACTAATATAATTATCCATTGGTGGCATAATCATTGGTCATTTGGTTGATTGATTTTGGTTCAAATTTCCTCATGCATTTTAATTCTATTTCTTTCGTCATTTCTTTAGTTTTTTCTATCTTATTTGTTTGTTTATTTCATGTGATCATTTTTTTTTAATTCATACACTAACCTCTATCTTGTCTAGTAGGCCCAACTAGGCTTGTAAGTTCCCTTCTTTTGCTCATTCAAGTGGAGACAAGGACACAACAAAGAGGAAGAAAGAGAGTGTGAGAGGAGGAGAGGGGAATAAAAAGAGAGTGAGGGT
>CBVK0100098847.1:0-13142 GCA_900067695.1 Picea abies
ACTCAATAGTTAGAGCTTTGGGAAAGTGTCATATTTTGTTTTGTTTTGTTCTAGATCTAGGTGGATCTAGGGAGATCTGTTTATGTGTGCATTTACCAATAAGTCTCATAACACTAAGACAACAAGGAAACATGATTCAATAATGGTAGTGATTGATAAATTGATAAAGGTTGGACATTTTGTTCCTGTAAAAATTACTCATACAGTAGCTAATATTGCATATATTTACATGAGGGAAATTGCTAGGTTGCATGGAATACCTAAGGCAATTGTATCAGACAGAGATACCAAGTTTACTTCAAATGTATGGAGGGGATTATTTAAAGGATTTGGTACAAAACTGAACTTTAGCACAACATATGATCCACGGTCAGATGGTTAGATAGAGAGAGTAAACCAAGTTTTTGAAGACATGTTAAGAATGTATGTGATGGATAAACCATCTAAGTAGGAATATTACTTGCATTTGGTCAAGTTTTCCTATAATAATGGGTATCAAGATTCATTGAGGATGATCCCATTGGAAGTTTTGTATGGTACAAAATAAAATAATCTAGTGAGATGGGACAACCTAGCAAAAAGAGTAGTACTTGGGCCAAAATTTCTCAAGGATATGGAAGATCAAATGGTTAAAATTAAACAAAATTTGAAGGTGACACAATATAGATAGAAGAGTTATGAAAATAAGAATAAGACAACTAGAGAATTTAAAGTGGGAGAACATGTGATTTTGAAAGTGAATCCCAAGAAGATCTCATTGAAGTTAGGCATTTGTACAAAGATAGCAATGAAATTATGTGGTCCATTTGAAATATTGGACATAATATAGTCAATTGTGTACATGCTTCCATTTCTTCTTACATGAATGTGCATAATGTATTTAATGTCTCATTCCTTAAAAAGTGTGTGCATTATCCTAACTATGTTATTGATTGGAATTTGATTTAGGTGGAGCCAGAATGAGAATTTTAGGTCCAGTCGATGTGCATATTGGAAAGGATGGTCAAAGTGATCTGGAATCTAGCCATACGATAGGTAAATGATCAATGGACTTGCTATGGTCCTTAATATGCTAATTGAGAGAATGAATATGCCATACAAGAAGAGTACCCGCGACTTTTTGAAGAATTTTGAAATTTTGATTTCTCTCTTTTGTATACAAATTCTATATATTTTTTTGGAAAATAAAAAATGCTAAATAATAATTATTGACCATTCATAGATAATAAAAAAACAGAAATTATAAACAAGTCTCAAGATTTGTGCTAGATATTATGTTCACACTCTTTTTTATACACACTTTAGCCAAGAAATTCATGCCAAATGTTGTTTCCTCACTATCGAATGCATAATTTGTGAACACATATGTAGGAAATTTGTATCTTGAGAAACTATATCTGAATTCTTTTGTTTAAAATCTACTACGTCAATATGCATGTCTACATTGTTGTGTCTAAAATTCTTCCTCAAAACGCATATCAAAATTCTCTTGTAATCAAAATCTACATCAATATATTTTCTAAAATTTAATTATACCCCTAAGTCTACACAAAATCTATCTATATATATATATACCTTAGGATGTAGACCAAATTCACCAATTCCCAATTTTGGTTATACCCTAAATCTACCTTGAGATGTAAACCAAATTCACCAATTCCCAAATTTCCTTAGAGATTTGTGGTTATTCAAATTCTATACATTATCTTCTTATTTTTTTTCTTTGTACTTCAAAATCCGTTTTCTTTAAAACCAAATATGGTGTACCTTTCTTTAAAAAAAAAAAAAAAACTTTTACCTTATGCCAACTACCTATACTTAAAATTATTTAATCTTATTCATGTGATTCATGTATTGGATGTGTCCTCTTAACTCCACTTGGTTCATACTATAACATAAATTATATTCACAATAATAAAAAAAATTGAAACCATTGTCTATTCCAAAATAAGGGCCAATATACATAACTTTCTTCCTCATTCATATTGATTATTAGTTTTTTTATTTTCCAACATTTAAATAAAGATTTATTTATACAATCACCACAGAAATCTTATATACATAACTTTCTTCCTCATTCATAGTGATATTTTCCAACATTTAAATAATGATTTATTTAAACAATCACCACAGAAATCTTAACAGTCAAAATGATTTACTTATTTAAATGTTTTACTTAATTAACATAATATTTTCTAGCCTCTAATTTTTAATCAACAAAATTATAATAATAATTTAATATTTTTATTTTATTTACATCATAATTTTATAAAAACATGAAGAACTCACTTAAAACCTCTTAAGTAAATGATAATACCATTATAGCATATATTCTAATATTTTAACTTAAAAAAAAATAGCTTTATATAATAAATATTCTATTTTTTAAAATTAGACTTAATTAATTTTATATTTTTTAAAATTTAATTTTTAACCAACTTTAATATTTTTTTCTTAAATCATAATGTTATTAAAATAATAATTTAAAACTTAAATAAATAATAAAACCATTATAACATATATTTTAATATTTTAACTTTCTTAAAAAAAATAACATTTTCAACATAACATATATTATAATATCTTTTAAAATATATATAAAGTTTTGAATCACATAGTTACTTAGTTACTTAAGACAAACAAACATAATTCAAACTTCAATGTTAAATTTTTCCCTCCAAAGTTGTTATCTTATTTGTTTCACTTCACAATCAATACACATCACACTTTACATATTAAAAAAACAGTGAATATGCAATATTCAAAAGAAAAAGCTTTGTTGCTAGAGAATGAAACAATAAAAGTTGATTGAATCAAGCATGTTATTTAGAGAAATGAGAGAGTAGACATTATTACACACATCAAAAATTGTATTTAACGTTCTATTCAATCAAAGTAACAATACACATAAATACATAATTTTTTGGCTTAAGATAGATGTGCTATCTTAACTACACTAACAACCAGTTGAGAGATTATGACAACCACACACCAAACTTTGAGTTAACTATTTGGAGAATATCTCCCATATCCAACTAACTCTAACAACCTCCTAAAATATAGAGACAAACTCCGCCCAATAATGACCAATAATCACAAATATGATCACACATAAGATAACTAGGAGTTTATAATTCCAACACTCCCTATTAATGACTACTTTTCTTCATGTTCGTCAGGTCAATTCTTCATCATCTTCAAGTCCTATGCAACAAATGCTCCATCTTGAGTTGAAGAATATCTTGATCAACAAAGTATATATTTGGTCCATCCTAGAACTTACATCCCATACCTTGATCATGTAGTCATCACCAAACTACCAAAGTCCATATAAAGAAACAAACATCCACCAAAATGCATGGGTACCTCACTAGTGCAATTGCTAGTCTAACAAGATGTCCTTCGTGTACATGGTTCATTCAAATTCTTGATGAACTTCCTCTCGATGTAGAAATTATGGTTTCTAGGCACCTCCCAAAGTTTACAACCAACATGGTCTACTCATAAAGCATCGAGCCAACAGATGTCCCACTCGTCCAAGCGTTAAAGTACTTCATAATAGAGGCTACTCCACTACAACAACAAGTTAAAGTACTTCATAATAGAGGACACATGGAAAATGGGTATACATTCATATCTAATTCTTACAATGATATGTCATTTACATGTTACATATATACATGTACATACATTACATACTCCATCACATGGACACTCCAGGTAGAAGCTTTAAAATTTTTAAGGATCTATACATCAGATCAAAACATGACATCATAGACTTGCTATAAATACAAGGTGTGATTCAAATTTTCATATGGTTAAGTCTATTTTTATTCAACACACACAATTTTCCTTCTTTGTTTGTCCACCATCATCTAATCTCCACTACTCCCAATACACTTCCACAAGAAGTGACACTAGCTTCCCTTGGGCCAAACTCCAAAAATAACTCTCTATTGTGTTGCATTTAGGACAACATATCTATCCTTCCTGCTGCAATATCACCATTCCACTCCAAAATTCAATCTATAATCAACCCTTAGCTTCTTCAATGAGAACAATTTTCCAAGAAACTCACTTTCATCTCATAACCAAAAATTTCCATGCTCATCCATTCACTTTTAGCATCACTATCTCAAACAACATACCAATTGGGAACCAACCATACCTTTGGGCCAAACACTAGTACCACACAAATTGATTGGGAACCTATTATACTCCATAAACTTGTTTGTAAAGACTAAACAATTAGTCATCATATGGACATATTTCCATCTACTGAGACACCTAGGTACCCAACCACAATGCTTGCCATTTCTCTAGGATAAAAATATGGATACATGATGCATCCAGGTCAATCTTACATTCTTTTCATTTGTCAATAAGGACTTATAGAAAAACATTATTCAAGCAGTCTTTCATCAAGGAATAATTAGAAGGAAAAAAAACACGTAACCATCTTTCCCTTTCAACTACCATACACCTTACGAAGAAGACTTAGGAAATATTTTACACGCTGAAGATTTTTTTGGATAAAAACTATGTATGTTATTTGAGAACATCCAACATTTTGAGTGGACACTCCACCCATCATCAAGGACTATTTATGTTTGAATCAGTTAAGATCGAAACAACAACCTCATGAGGATATTAATCGCCCTGCATTTTTATAGAGGTGGTACCCCTTTGCATATTATTTAAAGATTTATCTTTGAATATCTTGAGACATTAAAATGAAAAATAAGAGAATGTTGAATAGAAAACTCCAAATATTTATGAATCAAATAAATTAAAAATAATATTTATTGAAAGATAATATACATCCATCAAAGAATTCCTGAGAAAGGGACCAGGAATATTCACTCATAAAATATGATATTTGCATAAATACTATACAAAAATAACAATTGCAGAAAACAAAAATCTCACATCCATCACATTCAAGGAAGGGAAAATAAGGGCCCACATATGAGAGAAATTTAAAATAGTCTTTTCATTTAAAAAAAATAGAATATGATAGGAAAACTTTAAATATCTAATGCTAAAAAATCAGAGTTCAAAAGATATTATTAAAGTTTATCCCCAAAGTAGTTCTCTAGGATTTCTCATAAATAATATAGTTGTTGATAGTGTTAGAAATTAAAATGTGTTCATCCAAAGTTGGATTAGGATCATGCTTTCATGGACCATAAAATAAAAAAAGATAACGGGAACAAAAATAAGACAAAGAGAAAAGGATCAGAAAATTGATTATGGTTTTCTTAGTACAAATCAAACAGAACTGGATGACTTTGTGAAAAGGAAGAGAGATGAATTGGTAAAAATGTGATCTATATTACTCACTGTGATGGAATGTCGTTTTTTAATCATGTGGTCGATGTTGCTTTTATATTCTCCTTGGTGGTAGTTTCATGAGCAGTACCAATGGCTTTCATTTGATCCTCTTCGATAATTTTGATTAAAGCTAACTTTAACCAATTCTCAATGTACTTGCGCATAGGAGTAACAATTACCTCTTGTCTAACTCTTATGTCAAATAAAGCACTTTCAAATTATCTAAGATCAATTGAAATTTGTTGTAATGTAAATTCAATGTCTTCATTTTTATTTACATATTCTACAAGCCAACTTGCAATTTCCTACTCAGTGTACTTAGTCATGCTATTGAATTTTTCTGTGGATACACCCTTTAATATATCTATGTGTTCCTCAAATTGTTTCCTTGTCATGAGAATAGAGTTTGAAATCAATTTAAGATATTGTACTTCACTAGTAATTCCTGCAAGGTCTAGTTCAACCAAATTCAAATAAGCTTCGACATTTTTAACACTTAAAACATCAAGATCATATAATAACTCCTTTAAAGTTTTAATTCTTTTTATCCAACACGATTTTAATTGTTTGACACATGTTGGGGATGGAAAATATTCTTCTTTCCTCATAATCTCGGTCATACCAGAAATATTCAGAACAAATGTAATTACAACATATTTATAAAAATATTAATCTTTTTGTATGTTATACTGTAGATATTCTATAAAATTTTAAATCTTGGAACCCAAAGAGACAAAGTTGTTTGCTAAATCTCATGTATCTAAAACGAGAGACATTCTCTTATTTGTATTTTCTCCAATATAACATCTAATTGCAGCAAGTAGACTAAATGTTCCCTTCAACCTCAAAAATGATTCTGGGGTTTTATCAGATCTTTTCCAAGGTTCGACTATTGAAAGTGGAGTAGCAAATATAAGGGGTGACATTAGAGTAGACTCTAATTCCTTAACTCTTTCTTTAATTATGATATTTTTGACTTTTCTATCATCCGTCGAAATTTCTAAATAATCTTGTGTAGCTTTGTGAATTCTGGAAATTATGGAAGGGGGTATGTCATTGAGATATATCTCCGAACAAGATTTTCCTAGATTTTTTTATTTTTTTAATTAAGTCTTTCAAAAACTAAATTTTTGGAGTTTTTATCAAATAAAGTAGTTTGCACAGTGAAAGATTCTCCCTCTAAAAACACTTCTTCTTGAATTGCAATTTCAGTTGTTATTTCCTTACTTTCTTGCAATCTTTTCTCATCATCGGGAAATTGTGTATTCTTTGTGTCAAAGTTCAAGTCCATATCCTCAAGAATAATCTCATCCTCATGTAAGTGTTTTTCTACCTCATGTTGAGAATTTTTTCTTTTTCTTTTGACTTGGAATTTATGTGACTACTCCAACCTTCCCTTTGGAGTGTTTTTGTCGCCCCCGTCATTGGAATTATTAGTTGAATATTTATTTTGTCCTTTTTTCACTGACTGAACAATTTTCTCGGGTGGGCCACTTTTCTATGAGATAATGGGAGAATGACTAGTTCTTTCATTTTCTACTCTTCCCCTCTACTTATGTCGGTCTGTAGTACTGCAAATGGTCTCAATTTCCTCTATTTTTCTTTCGATGATTGGTTCTTGCAGGACTTGAATGGCATCCTCCTCTTCTCCAAATAAAAATGCATTAACAAGTGAATTGCTAAACCCAACATATTTCATGTGGTCAATGAAAAGATGATTTGGGTCGAAACCCTTCATTTATTCTGCAAATTTCAAATTGTATTGCAAAGTCATCAATTTTAGAAACACTTCCTAATAATATTTCCTCAATCCTCCATGGTAATGGAATAAATTACCTCTTCCTTTTCTCATGGAATAAATGTACCCAGAACCTGTACTTTCTAACCACTTCTATGGAAAAAATTCTATCTGAAACATAATAAGGGAGATAAAGGGGCTTTTCACGAGAAAAGTAGGTTCTCACCACACTTAATGTTCCATTTTTTAAATAGTCCCCTTTGTATCCAGGAAGGTTGAAACTTCCAAGGATATCCTAGATGTATTCAAACCGAAGATAAGTTTCTTGAAAGAAGACACAAATCCATTGTAAACTTCATAAAAATGATAAATGGCTTTTTGTTTCCATAAAGCATTGTACCACATCGGTATTAGATCAATTTTATAGTAGAATATTCTTCTGGCACTCAAACCCTTAAAAACATGACAATAAGTGATAGACAATATCAAATAGGAATACATATAAAATATTTTATTATTCTTGAAATTTGATAACTATGAAGAGATTTCCCTAGAAATAATCTCCCCTCAGTCAAATATTGTTTGTTCATGAACTGTGAAATATAGAATATAAAGATCCAACCAAGGAATGGTTGTTGTGGATTCTTGACCTGTAATCCTATAAAAAAATCTATGTTATCTCTCAATAAATATTTTTAAGCAAACTGACCTGAATTCTTGATATGTCCTCTAGAATTGTTGTAGGATATTCAAGATATCCTTGGAGGAGTTCTAGTCCATTATATTTCTCCTTCAGGAAGCTTCTAGATTTGACTCCCTTGAAAATGATTGTTGGCTCCTGGAGCTTTAACATTATTTTGAAAACTGATGGTGACAAAGAAATAGGAGACTCACTTTGAAGTTGAATTGTCATGTGACTTTGTTCAAATTTGTAAACACACTAGGAAACTATTTCTCTGGAATCAAAGACCTCATGTACACATCTAGCTAAGGCAATGCCTGATGTCCAAACTTTGTTTTCATTTATTTTTGGTAATGACAATGATGACTAATACCAATAGGATCTTCACCATTGAAAACTATGGTCCTCTCGTCCAAATAAATTTAGGGTATCACCATAGAATAGTTCTTTTCTTCGCATAGTCATTTTGATGAAGTTGGCATATTATTGTATAGTCGCTTTAAGATGTTAACTTCAAAGTAAATTATTGTTTTCAGCAATATAACTCAAAGCTCTTTTTTCAATGGAATAATTAATGTGAAATGAATGGAGAATTACCTTGATAAGTCTGCCATTAATAATGGCCTTTTCAAAATTTAATTTGTCATTATCCTCCATGAATTAGCATTAAATATGTCTTAGGGAAAGTGACAGGGTGACACATGTAATGCATCATAGGATTGGACTTGGATATCAAGAGGTACTAGAACTAAAACAAACCCAAGATAGAATCTGAAAAAATGGTTAAGTATAGGAAATTAATGGTCAGACGTGGAGTGGAGAATAGTGGGAAGTTTAATCACCCACAAACCTGCCATGATATGGAAAATAGGTTAAGTGTTGAGATATCAAGATATTTATTATTATATATTTGAAAATGACTAAGTGTTATGGATCAGTCAATCAGACTTGTAGTCATGAGATACAAATGAATAGGAGAAGTTATTCAAACTCGTGATGGAAAAGATTCTAAGTATAGTGTGATATGAGGGTCGTGCAACTTAAGGTGCATTCTGGTGATGGTGGAGGAGAAAACTTGAATGACAATAATGAGACCAACCCATGAAGAGCTTAAGAAAAAGACTAAGCATTGGTGCAATTTGTATATGGAGAAGGATACAAGTGCATTTTGAGTAACACAAAACTTGGTGGAGATAGGTCATGAACCCACGATGAATAGAAGAAAAACAATTCTAGGTAAAAGAAAAGAAAGAAGGAAAAAACATTAACCTATATACAAGTCATCGAGAATCCAGAACCTCAACTATTGTGCATGGAGTCAGTAAGAACTTGAAATTGTTTACAAGGAAAAGATGTACTATGTACAACTAAGAATAATATTAATCAAGATAAAAAAGGTTTGAGATGTTGTCTCTTCACTTGCAACACCTGAAGTATGTCCTTCATGTCCCTGAGAAGATAAGAATTATATCCAGAGAATTTTTCAATAGTATAAGGGCCAATCCATAATGCCTCAAATTTTGTCTACAGGGAAAGATTTTCCTTGGCTTTGTTCCATAATAATATCAGTTTCCCTTTCTAAAAATATTTTGTTGTTGCGCCTTGATAAAAATATTTCTTTATGTCTTGTTTTCTCTGATTCATTTTCTTTAATGCTTCATCTCGTTGTTCTTACAATTTCATAAACTGATTATATATTCTATGTAATGGAGAAACTTCTTCTATATCTTTGATATTTATAGCATATTTCAAAGAATTCAATTTCAGATTGATAGGCATTCTTGCCTCTTTCCCATACACCAGTGTATATGGAGATATTCCAGTGCTATCCTTTGGTGTTAATCTACTTTCCCATAATGCATCTATCAATTTCAAATACCAATTTCTTTAATTGAGATCAATTGTTTTCTTGAGGATTTTGGATCAAAGTATTATTTGTAGACCCAACTAAACCATTTCCTTGAGGACAATAGTTTTAATATTGTCCCATTATCATACCAAATTCCCCACAAAATTTGGTGAATTTTAACCCAATTAATATTGATCCATTATCTATAATAAACTTTTCTAGAACTCTTGATCTTGATAAAATATTTTATTTGAGGAATTTTACAAGCTCTTCTGAATCATCCTTTTCCAATGCTATTGCTTCTTTCCATTTTGCAAATTAATATGTTGTTCCAAGAATATATGAATGGCCTTTAATTGATTTCGAATTAATTGGCCCAATTACATCCAATCCCCATTATGTGAATGGTTCTTCTATTGTTGTGGGTTGCAAAGGTATTGCTGACTTTTTCATTTTTTCTGAGAATCTTTGGCAAAAAAAACATTTTCTTATCATTGCATATGAGTCTTTGAAAATAGTTGGCCAATAATAACCAACTCTCATTATCATATGTGTAGTATCTTGTTGAAATATTGAGAGGGAGGTGTGAATCAATATTAGCACTTTAATCACTTTTAACCACAATATATAATTTTCAATTTAATCAGCAATATATCAATGTATCAATCAACAGTATATGATCAATGTATCATGAGCATGTTGATGCTTGAATCCGCCAGGACTGAAATGGAAACCTCACAACGATGTGAATCCTCCTATGTTTTTATAGAGGTGGTAATCCTCTCCGTTTTATGATATTGTTTGATACTCTAGATTTGGAAATGATATAGTATTTTGATAAAGTCCACTATTATACTAAAAAAAAATGCAGAAAAATAGAAATGTTTTATTTTAAAGAGAATTCCTGAGAGATGACCAGGAACCTCATACATCACACATTTGAAATTATAAATAAAATTTCCTCACATCCATCATAGCGAAAATAAATATTTTTGATCACACATAAAAATAAAAGAAGATGATTTGTATGCATAAGAGAACTTTGATACAGTAGACACATATAACTTTGAATGAAAGAGTTTGCTTGTAAAGATCATTACTACTAAGTGATATTTCTAAATATCCATCGTTATGTACATGAGTGCTTTGGCTATTGACTTATTCTTCTTCACTCAAGATAGTTTGAATGAAAGAATTATTGAACCCTACTAATAGCATATGTCCAACAAAGATTTTGTTTGGATCAAAACCTTTGATATTTTCAACATACTTGAAATTCACATTGTTAAAATGATTTGCAAATTCATCAATTTTATTTATATTTCTCAAGACAAACTTCCAATCTTCCATGGCAGAGGAATAAATTGATTTTTCCTTTTTTTCATCGAAAAAGTGCAACCAGAAATTATATTGCCTTGCTACCTCTATAATGAATAATTTATCAGGTACATAATATGGAAGGAAAGAAGGATTTTATTTTGAGAAAAATATCCTTATGATACTATGATTGTCCATTTTATCTATCATCACCTTTTTCTCTAAAAAATTGGTAGCTTCAATAGATATCCTGGGAATGTTTTAGCCCAACATTTTTTTTTTTTTTAAACTGAAACAAAGTCATTGTAAACTTCATAGAAAAATAGAGGGGTTGTATGCCTCCACAATGCTTGATACCAAAAGGTAATGGGATCTGCTTCACAATTTACCCTTTTATTGATGGTCAAATTTGGGAATTAGCAAAAGTGAACGATAGAAAATATCAAATAAGAGGCCATAAAGAATTTTCTATCTTTTTTGTAATGTGACAATTGGGAAGAAATTTCGATAGAAATGAGCTTTCCCCAATCAAAAATATTCTTGGACTGTAAAATAAAGAATATATAAAATCATCTGAGATATAGAAGAAGTGTTCTATTGACATGTTACTATGGTGAATAGCCATGCAATTTCTCCATATGTACTCTTTAGAGATTCAACCTGGATTATGGTTATGTATGTTGGGATAGATGCAGGATTCTCTAAGTACTTTGGCAGGAGGTCAAACCCATTATTATGTTTATTCAAGAATTATCTGCAATCTTCACCTTTGAAAATAAGAGTCGACTCTAGCAGCTTTAACATCTTGCGGAAGACCTGAGGTGAAAGATAAATTGGAGAATTTCCTTGGAGTTGTATGATTCTTTGATTCAGTATGTAATTCTCCACACACCATGCAATGATTTCCTTACAATCGAAAATCTCTGGAACACAACCAACACGATAACTTCCACATGTCCAAATTTTGTTCTCATATTTTTGTGTAGTAGGAGGGGAGGAATAATACCAGTATGCTCTTGAACACTAGAAGTTTTGATCTTCACGGCCAAAAATATTCAGAGTGTCACCATAGAACTATTGTCGTGTTGATGCTTCCATTAAGTTGAAGGAACTATTTCTTTATTTGGGTAATGGTCTTAAATAATCCTTTTCAGAAAGATAATGATAGTTTAATCCCTTGTCAAATGAAGATTAAATGAGAATTTAATGAAAAATTCCTCGAGCCTTTCTCCACTAATGACGATCTTTTCGAGGCTTGCATAACAGTTTTTAGCATTTAAACAATAATTAATGTGTATTTTGAACATCAAAGTAATGGTGAGGATGGGTGTGAGAGAATTTCAATATAAGATTCTTGTGAACCCGTCAACCTGCGGTTGTAGAGATGATAAAAAATATACCAAGTGTAGAGGAATGGTTAGTCGGACTCGCATGCATAAAAATGGAATAACTTGGAGCTCGACACCTGCAACAAAGCTAAATGTTAAGTGATGGTAGAAATGTATATCATGGAATTTTAAGTGCAAAGTGGGGGTCATATAAAAAAGAGAGCAAATGTTGGAGCCTGCATACCTGTTGAGTCTCCATTTTGACACCTCTATTACCCTATAGTATCCTCTATCTGAGTCAATTTTACCTCTGACATGCGTATATGTTGTCCATTTCCTCCACAAACCTACTTTGTGACCTTGTCCATATGCATAGAGACGTAACCTATGTTAAAACATGATTTGTTTGATTTTTTTTATTAAATTGGAATTAAATGGTTGATTATTATGCTCCTAATCAATTTGAATATTATTAAGAAACCTAATGACAATGAATCACTTAATCCAGTAGTATCGTTGGTCTAGTACTGCAACAACCCATTGATCTGGTACTCTGCTTGATCCGGTACTCCGCCTGATCTGGTACTCTGCAATGATCTAGTACCAATACTTTTCCTGATCCAGTACTCCCCCTGATACGGTACTCTGTAGTGATCTGGTACCAATACTTCTCCTGATTTGGTACCAGCTCTACACCTATTCGAGTACTATCATTGCGTTGATCCAGTACCCAGATTTATGACTTTGCTAGTCTAGTACTAAACCCATGTCTACAGGATTAACGTTTGAAGGAATATGTTGGTGGCGATTTCAAGAAAATTAGTTGGATAGAAGTATCCTTGGATATTTTGGAGATCACGATAGACTTCATCACTCATGCACTTTGTGTCATGA
>CBVK0100098853.1:0-10657 GCA_900067695.1 Picea abies
GAGATTGTATTAGGGAAATTCATGCATCATGTCATGAATTTCTCCAATACATGGAGGATAAATCTCAATCTATACATCCATGAAAGTTTCAGATCCGATTTTTCATTTACGTCTATGTAATTTGATACAAATTGTTTATGAGATCCATGTAACTAAAATCTAAGTAATGTCATTTTAATCATATAAACATGTGTAATCAAATCTACATGAGAACATATTGGTTATTATTCTTTGTTATCAAATTGTTGTAAACACATTTATTGGTAATAAAAAACTCTTTTTATTGATCGCTCATATGATTTGTTAATTATGTGTGTGTAATATTTTAGCTTCATACGACATCTCCAAATAGCATTCTGATGCAAGAGCATCGCTCCGCCTTAGCACGCGCCAGCTGATTAACACGCATCTTGCACATTCAAGGAAGGGAGAGGTGCCACCCTCTCATTTTTCCTCAAGAATAAGAGTGTGATCTAGGCATTTAATGATGACAAGATGGAAGAGCCGAGTTCTGCCTTCGCACAAGCTAGAGATAAGGTCACCATTAAGTGGTTGATGGTAGGAGGGATCTACATCCGATTTGGAGCATATTTTCATCATTGTAATTTGCGCATTAGATAGGCATTTTGAATGGTGATTTGACACCACTAGTTTAGCTTGGAGGGAAGCTTGTCAATCCTCTCTTGTATAAATCTTTGTATTTTTTCCCAGTAGAGGTTGTTGTAAGCAGTTAACTAAGAGAGAGTTAGCCAGGAGAAAAAAATGCATAATAGATAGGGAGAGAAACACAGAGAGCCGAGACTCAGTTGTAGCTTGGACTCCCATATTGTAATGAACATTCTACCATTAATAAAAATGACAGTTATTCCTGTTATCAATTTCTGTGTAATGGATATTTTGTGTTGAATGTCATGTGTATGCATTTGAATTGTATATGAATGTTAGAAATCGTCTACAGGGATAGAGATACAGTTTTCTATCTGTGAGTGTGTCAGATTAGGTTTGGTTCTCTAGGCTAAGTGCAAGGAGTGTGTGACAAAGGGTGGAAAATCTGTGAGTCAAAGCAAGGAGTGTGTGTTTGAACTCAGTGGAGTCAAAAGAGGAACTATTGGGAGGGCACTCCAGGTTAATTCACATACTTGGGAGGAAATTTTAAGGTGGTGAAGTACCATGGAAAGAAATACTTTATAAGAGGAAACACATCGTAGAGTTACTGAACACTCTGAAATGTTCTTCCAGGAGGGAATAGAGAAAGTATGAGAGCGTGCAAGAACAACACATTCTAAAGTGTTGGAATCCTTAAGAGAATCCCATAGTTTTTGAACACTCTGGGGAAGGAAGGCTTTGCAAGAGTGCATCGACAAAGGAAAGGAGATTCCTTAAACCCTTCAGCTAGGCTAAGGGAGAAGTCATAGAAAATCTTGGTCAAGCGCAAGGAGTGCATCGAGGAGACTATGAGTTCATCTTACAAGCTCAGGAGGAAGAGCAATAAGCTGCTAGAACGGAACGAGAAAGTTCATTGAAGTTCATAGAGGAACGATGAACCTTGAAGGATTTCAAGCCGAGCAAAGTCGCAGAAGTGTCTACGCAGAACTCTGCAAGGAGTGCAAAAGAAGTTTGAGAACAAATTAAGTCTCAAGGAGGAAAGTGCACTAAGTGTGCAAAGGAGTTGAGGACTTGCCAAAGTCCTGAAGACCATAAAATCGTCCATTGTCTAGGTAGACAAGTGGAAGCAGATCCGAGAGTTCGAGGATTCATAGTTCAGAAGAACTGCAAGGAGAGAAATTAAAAATTCACAAAGAGAGAAGTGTGGGTAAATTCTGGATCGTTGGATCTAGGAAAATGTGTGGCAAAGAACTACGCATTTGGGCAGAAGAACCCTTCAGAGAAAAGTCAAATAGGAGAATACCCAAAGAGCTAGGGGCCGAAGAAATCCTATCCGTCCATTGAGGTAGTACGCGTGGAGAGAAATCAACACTTCGTTGATTCATAAATTGAGAGAAGCAAAGTTGGGAGAAGAAAGGACTCATGAAGTACAAACTTGTGATTTGATCTAAACCATCGAGCACGAGGAGAAAGTGGACCATAGGTTTGGTCCCAATGAATTTGTTGATTCAGGAATCGGGAAAAAAAAAGTAAGCAACTCGAGAAAGTTCTGAAGCACAGAGTCGCAAAGGGAGTCGACCCATGGTCGTAGTATGTGGTCACATCAAAGGGGAGCCTAGCATTGAGAGCTAGTGCCCATTGGTGTTAATATTTGAAAATTGCTAGGAGAGGGTCTGAGGTTGCCACACAATCTGCGCTGAGAAGGTGGAAGGGCATGTATCAGGTTAATCTAGTTCCCATCAGAATCCCGACGAGTCATTCAGCTTAGTGACTTGAACGATCCTAGACCGAGAGGTCTATCATCCCCCTTAGAGGGAACGAGGTGGTTTGCACCACATTCCCTAAGCCAGGAGGGCCCCCTAAGGAGGATAACATTATTCATTTTCTTTATCATTGTTGGTATTGTGTTTTTGTTTATCCAATTGTGTGATTTCTTAATTCTATCATTTCCTTTCTGTAATTTATTCCTTTTTGTTTACACATAGGTAACTAATATACCAACCATTAGTTGAATAATTTAATGTTATGATCAACAAGAACTCTCATTGTTTCAGGTAATTGAAATATCATTATAACCGTCTAGTAAACTGGTGTGCCTAAATTTTAGAATTATCTGTATTTTCTTATCAACTTTGTTTTTGGTATTATTATCCTTAATATGTTTTTTCTGCAGCTAAATAGAAGTATGTTTCTACAGCTAAAGTAGTGAACATTTTTTCCTTATGCATGATTAGATAAATTAGAAATAGTACCTACATATATTTTGCATTTCAATTCATTAGTTTATGATCCTCAGGTTGATAATTTAATCTAGAAGAATTCAACTAATTGAATTGATTGACAGGTTCCTTCAAATGCACTCAGACAAAGCATCGAGCCCTGATGGATTCTCAGCCCACTTTTACCACAAATGATGCCACATAATCTAACAAGATATTATTAGAATGGTTAAATATGTCCAATGATTGGACAGAATAGGAGGAAATACTAATTCCACATTCTTGGCCCTCGTTCTCATATAATCCAATCCCTCTGCTTTCACAAGATCTCGACCCATTTCCTTGTGCAATTTTTCCTACAAAATCATTTCAAATATAATCACCAACCAAATTAAGCCTCTCCTTCATAAACTAATATCCTCGAATCAAGGGGGAGTTTTTGAGAAAAGGGAAATGATTTACAATATCATTTTGGTACAAGAAGCAATTCAATCAAGTAGGGGGGAAGGAGGAAATGGCATGATTATCAAAATTAATATGGAAAATTCCCTTGATAGATTAGGACACAACTTTATTTTTGCAATCTTATCTTGATTTTGGTTTGGGAAAGAGATCCTCTCCTAGATCTCGGTCTACATCAAAAATCCCTAGATAACACCTCTAGCTAACGATAGACATGCTTCCTTATTCAAAATTTCCATAGGGATTAGGTAGGGTTCTCCCCTATCCCCTCTTCTATACATCTTGATCACTAAATATCTTGGTAGTCAACTAGAAAAGGAAAGGTTCCTCAAAACAATACTCAGATTAAAGATAATTCAAGATGCAAAAAGGATAAATCACTCTCAGTTCACAGATGACATCCTCCTAATGGGGGGGATTCCATGATCAATCCCACAAGAATCAAAGCATTATTGGATGATTTCATGCAAGCCTATGAGGGATTGATTAACAAAATAAAAATCCATATATGCAACTGGAACATAAATGCTAGGATAACCATATCGATTTCCACAGTCTTACAATTCCAATTGGTGGGGAAATGGAAAACTTTCAGATACCTAGGCATCCCTATTTGCCTTCAATCCCTCCCCAACTCTTCTTGGATCCACATTCTGGAAAAAATAAAATCCAAATTTACTTAGTGGGGATCCCTTTGGCTCAACTTCATAGATAGATTGGTTCTCATAAAACATGTCCTTCCAACTTTACATATCTTCTAGTTCTCTTGGTTCTCATAAAACATGTCCTTCCAACTTTACATATCTTCTAGTTCTCTACCCTTCTATCTCTTGCTAACATCAAGCTCTCAATAGCTTATGAGTGGTTTCTTTGGCACAAAGGGAAAAAAAACACCAAAATAATTCATTTGGTCAATTGGAACATTGTTAGAGTGCCAAAAGCACATGTAGCACTCGATATCAAGGATCCAACCCTCTGTAATATGTCCCTATGACGTAACACCTGACCCCCTAAACCCCACTTAGGATGATGGGATGTCAAAATTTATCCCTTCACTACACTTTTGGTCTCAGGTGTTACGCCCTTCTTCTCGAACTCTGTCTTTTGGCCTTCACGTGGACTTCCTCCATGTCATATACACCACTATATAGAATGGAATGTGTGTTATTTTGGAAATGACATGTCCCACAATGCATCACCCTCCCTCAAAAATACTTCGAGAGAATGCGACTACACCAACTAGGAAATAAACTTTCCTATATGAATGGCTCGGGATCACTCATCTCGAGATAAATGAGGTGAGTCAGATCCTTCCCATTGGAAAATTATGTTATACAACCCACAATTCATTCCCTAATCCAACCTTTTCTATAGCCTCATCCCCGACAGATCCAATGGTGAGGGACTAGGAAAATTGGTGGTCTCGATTCACTCGAAACCTGTAAATTATTGATGTTTGTAGCATCGAACAGGTATTTCTACATAGTTCTAAGTGTCTAGATGTGTGAAATTCATCCAAAGCCTTATACCTTGAGACTTTTATTTAATTAAAGGAATTATTAAAGTAAAGTTATTTTATTAGTGAGTTGATTTTTATTTAAATACATGCTTTAATTAGCATTAGTGAATTAAATAATAGCCATTGATATCAAGTGAGGTGAGAAGTAATCTCAATCGTCAATCACATGTCACTTTGGAGATTAGGTTTAGGTCATAACTCAATCTTATAAAAGCAAGGCTAGGGTGAAGGAGGAAGACACTTTTTTATATAGAGAGAGTTGGATCACAAAGGACTATGATTTAAGGAGATATTATATAGGTGGTGAAGGACTTCCATCTAGAGATCTAGGTCAAAGGAAGAGAGAGAGAGAAAGTGTGTAGCAGAAGGATATTTCGTCACGTATGACGAAGGTATTTTGGTACAGATCACACAAATAGCGTTTTTTTAGCATACAAGTCATGCATATAGCGCAAGTATTTTGTTATAGGCCACACGAAATAGCATGGGTATCAATTTAAAATACACGTTGTATTCATATAGGACTGTATAGAAATTTTGGAAATAGATCAGCCAATCAAGTTTTGATGTACTTTGTCTATTTTCTAATTGGGATACTTTCCTAGTAAGGGATCTCTTGTGAGATTTGAATTTATTTTAATGATAATCTTAGTTGATGGGAATAATATATTTGTGTATTGTGTTTGATATTTTGGTTTCTAGTATTGCTTTCATTATATTTCTTTGAGTTGATTATTCCAGCAGTGTATGTTGTTTTGTGAACTGCTAATTTGATTTACAACAAGGAAATCACTAGATAACAAGATACCTAGGTGTCGGGATAGAGATTACAACATGGTATCAAAGAACTCACTCTGAGAGGAAGCCAGATCATAAACCAGTATTAAAAATTTGAAGAATGGATTTTAGTGAAACAATCGTAGTGCAGTCGAATTCATCGATGAGGATAGTGCGAGTATTATGGTACATGCTTCACAGATAGAATAGGTATTCCAGTACAGGTCATGGGGAAAAAGTGAAAGTATCAACATACAAGTCGTGTTGAACAAAATGAGTATCATTATACAGGTTTCACATAATTGTGATTGTATCAACATATAGGTCACACAAATATCACAAGTGAGTGCGAGCAGAGGATGTATAGGTCCAGTTTCAGTAGTAGGTTATTTTTAGGAAATTTTATCAAGTCTAAGGGATGGCATCAGAAAGTCTGAGAGTTGAAGATATATTTTATGGAGTATCGAATTTCATATATTGGAAAGAAAGAGTTAATTTGGCATTGAAGGAGTATGACCTTTGGGATTTAGTGGACAAAGTAGTTGTTCCACCGACAGATCCACTAACTTTGGCATCTCACACGAAAGATATCAAATTTTAGAGGGTTATCTTGGATTCATTGAAGGATCATATAATTCATCAATTATCCAAGAAGAATATGGTCAAGGAGATGTTTTATTCCCTACTAGGATTTTTTTGATGCCCTGGTAAGATTATTCCATAGCACTAACATGAATAGGAAGATGATCCTAAGAAATAGACACAAATCTATGAATATGTCTAGATATGACAATGTTACCATCTATTTCATGAGGATCACTCATGTATGTGATTGTATTTCATCCATAGGGGAGAAAAAGGATGACATAGAGCTCGTGAATGTGGCATTGGATGGTCTTCCCAAGTCTTGGGAACCATTTGTCAAGGGAGTTTGCACTAGGTAAAATATCCTAGAATGGAAGAGGATTTGGGATGATTTCATCCAATAAGAGACATGGGAGGATTCTAATAGCACCAATTAGGAAAGTAGTGATCATAACTTGGCCCTTGTCAATAATACAAGGAATGGAAAAGGAAAGAGTTCCAACAAAAAGGGTAATAATGATGGAGGATCATTGTAGATAGGTAAGAAGAAGGACTTGAGTAAAATCAATTGTTTTTCATGTCATAATAATGGACATTATGCATCTCAGTATATAGAGAAGAAGAAGGGAAAAGGAAAGATGCATACTACAACATCAACATATACATAGCTATATGAGTTTGTAGTGAAGTTTGAGAATGATTTCTCACTAGTTTCTTGACTTTCTACTAGAACAACTACCAAGAGTTCATGGTACTTTGACAATGGTGCATCTCATCATATGAAATAATAATGAGAGAGATTTAGCAGTCTAACTGAGAGGGACTTGGACGTTCAAGTGGAGCTTGGTGATGATTACAAGTATACAGTGAAGGGAGAGGGAATAGTTTTGTTCCAACTTGAGTCAAGAGGTTCATTCAATGCCTAGAATGTGCTTTACATACCAGAACTAAAGAATAACTTGTTCTTAGTCTCAGTTATGGAGAACATGTTTTTTTTGTTACTTATTAGTGAGGGAAAGTACTCATCTATACAGAGACAACTATCCCGGACACATCAATGGTCGTTGGGGTTACAGAGGGAACTTTATACAAGTTGCAGGGAAAGCCTATTCAGGATTTGGTACATGCTAGTGAAATCCTTTGTGATCTATGGTACACGAGGTTGGGACACCTACAGTACAAATAATTTTCGATTTTGAAGGGGATTGTTACAGGTCTTTCAAAGTTCAATATTGAGCAATAGGGAGTGTGCAGAGGGTGTGCACTTGGCAATAATTTCAAGGTTATTTTTCCAAGAAGTGAGAGTAGGTATAAGGGGATATTGGATATTATAAATTCAAATGTGAGTGGGCCAATTTCAATATAATTAATGCAGGGATGGTCATACTATGTGATATTCATTGATGATTTTTCTAGGATAACATGGATCTTCTTTATGAAGAATAAGGATGAGGTATTCAGTCGGTTTCAAGAGTTCAAGGCTCAGGTGGAGAACCATATATGAAATAAGATCAAGGTATTGAGGTAAGATAATGCTGGAGATTACACCTCCAATGAATTCAATCATTTATGCAAGGAGGCGGTGATAAAGAGGGAGTTGACAATCTTATACAACCCTCAACAAAATGGGGTTGCAAAGAGAAAAAATTGGTCCATCATTAGTTCTTCCATGGATATGATACATGAACAGGAATTTCCTATGTTTCTTTGGGCAGAGACATGTTACACTATGGTATATTGAATAATAGGAGTCCTCATAGGATATATGAGGAAAAGACTCCAGAGGAAGCATTCTCAGGAGTGAATCCAGAGATCAGACATTTGAGGATATTTGGATGTCCATTCTACATCCATGTTTCTATGGAGAATAGGACAATGTTGGATCCTTCATGATAGAAGGGTACATTTTTGGGGTACAATGAGACCTCAAAGGATTACAAGATCTTCATATCAACGCAGTAGAAGATAGTTGTGATAAAAGATGTTAATTTCAAGCAAAACTTGGCATTTAGGAGATATTAGAATCATCAGCAATGAAAAAGGATGAGGAGTAGCAGGCTCTGAAGGATGAGCAGAATTCAAGAGCTTCTATTTCATGGATTCAGACTTCAAGTGGGGAGGATTTATCCCTTTCCATCTCTATCAGGAGACCTAGGTGGTTATTGCATACATTTAGGGATGTTGGTGAGGCTCATAGGATTACAGTCAAAGAGCACATGCCTTTGAGGAAGTTTCTGAGCTATATGGAACTTATGAGTAGAATCATTGATGTTGAACCTTCCATTTTCTAGGAAGAAACAAATCAACAGGTTTGGTGGGATGTCATGGTAGAGGAGTACACCTCTATTATGAGGAATGATGTTTGCAATATAGTTTCAAGATCATAGGGGAAGTCAATTGTGAGAAGTGTCTCTAAAAGATCAAGCATATTTCATATGGTAGCATCACAAATTTCAAGGTGAGGTTTGTGGCGAGAGGGTTCTCTCATAAAGAGGGAGTGTACTACGAGGATACATTTTCTCCAATCACCAGGTATGCTTCTATTAGACATTTTATTTTATTGCTTCAATTGTGAGGTGGAGGATTCATCAAATGGATGTGAATATGGATTTCCTCAACTGGATCATTGAGGAGTAAGTATATATAGAGAAACCTCATGGATTTGAGGTACATGGGAGGGAGTATCATGTGTGTAGGCTTAAGAAATCCTTGTACAAACTCAAACAGGAACTCAGGGAGTGGTATTCTAGGATTGACAAATACTTGTAGAGTATGGGATTTACCAAAAGTGAAGTGGATCCTAACTTGTACTTCATACTTTTTGGGGTTGATCCACTCATCTTGGTGTTGTACATGGATGATTTGTTCCTCATAGGTGTAGAGGAGCTTATTCCAAAGTGAAAAGGATATTTATCTATTGAGTTCAAGATTAATCACATTGGCTTCATGCATTATTTCTTGGGGCTAGAGGTATGGAAAGTATGAGGAGATATATTCCTTGGACAAGGGAAGTATGCAATAGATATCTTGAGGAGATTTAATATGGAGGATTGTAGACTAATGAATACACTTATGGTTATCAATCTGAAGAAGGTTATCACTTATTATTCAAAATTGGTGGATCCTAGGATATACATGCAACTAATATGGTCCTTGATGTATTTGGTCAACATCAGGCCAAATATATGTTTTGTTGTTAACACCTTGAGCCAGTTCATGTTGGAGCTAAGGCAGGTGCATTGGATAGCAGTGAAGTATGTTCTCAAGTACTTGAGAGGTACATTGGAGTATGGATTGAGGTATCTTGTAGGTGAAGGAGTGAGGGTATAGGGATATTTAGACTAAGATTGGGTAGGGCTTGCAGTAGATAGAAAGACAAACTCGGGGTGTTGCTTCAGCTTGGGATTAGTAGTGATTACATGGTTCAATAAGAATCAAACTTATGTAGCACTCATTTTAGCTGAGGAAGAGTACATGGCAAATAGTATGGCTATTTGTGAAGCAATTTGTCTTCACAAATTGCGTATAGGGTTATTTGACGAGATGTTGGAGCCTACGGTGATATACTATTATAATCAAAGTTGTATCAAACTCTCATAGAATCAAGTATTCCATGAAAGGACCAAGCATATTGAGATCAGATAACACTACATCTTAGATATGATATAGAAGGGAGCAATGAAGCTTCAATATATTTCCACAGATGAGTAGGTTGCAAATATTTTGATCAAACCCTTGGTTAAATGGATGTTTGTGTTCTTCAGGGAAAAAATTGGAGTGGTGCAAATTACCTTCCTTTCTAAGAGGGAGTGTTTATGTTTGTAGCATCGGATAGGTATTTCCGCATAGGTCTAAGTGTCTAGACATGTGGAAATCATCTAAAGCCTTCTACCTTGATGTAATGCCCCTCAGCCATTATGACTAAAAGCGAAGCAAAGAGAAAGATTTTTTATTTTTTAAACAGGACAAAAACTACGATTACAGCTAAACAACACATCTGACAGTGAGCACCACACCCGCAGATCAAGCCACATACAACAACGACTCAATGCACTAGAACAACAATCAACTGGGCGAAACATGCATAAAACAAAGATAGGAAAGACTCCTCGCTGGACACACAACACGATGATACTTACAAGATAAGGACAACATCCCCCATCCCAACACAATGGCCTCATGGTCAGTAACTAGAACCTCTATGTGTGCAAAACCAACGCATGAAGGAAATACAACCACAACCATGAACCAATGCCCACAACAGGTAGCACAGACTCCGGCCAAGTTATCATTCACCTATATCCATTA
The DNA here is from genome assembly GCA_900067695.1 of Picea abies. Taxonomy (NCBI): domain Eukaryota; kingdom Viridiplantae; phylum Streptophyta; class Pinopsida; order Pinales; family Pinaceae; genus Picea; species Picea abies. Next base: position 10,477 of record CBVK0100098853.1, read on the forward strand.
GGGTGCACAAGGATCCCCTCATCATAAATCATGTCATCACTAGATGATAGGCATGACAATAATCATGGTGCAACAACATAATTGGACCCTCAACACAAGCCCAAAACGACATGCTAGGAGATCAAGTTAACTATCTAATCCCCAATGACTAGCCCTAACACCCAATTGACAAGTCAACAAG
>CBVK0100098862.1:0-20740 GCA_900067695.1 Picea abies
TTTGGTTGGTTGCATTCTTTTGCAGGTTCATCATTGTATGAGCGTTGAAACAGAGCTAGGATGGCGATGGAGAGAGGAAGTGGTGTTTAAACGGTATGTCACCTATCCCTCTTTAGTTAGTAAATTCAATATCTAAAACTTAAGGAAATCCTCATGTTCTGGTGTGTTTTGTTCTAGATCTAGGTGGATCTAAGGAGATCGGTTAGTGTCCACACCTACTGATTTATCCAATAACAGTGCACCAAGGGACCATATTAGTTTTTGCTTCTAGGCAGAGGGAGATGAGTAGTAAGAATATGCCTTGGAGCACTGGAACTTCTGGTCGTCATGCCTGAAGGTGTTTACTGTATCTGGACATAATTGTTGTCGAACTGCTACCATAAGTTAACAAGAATGTCAGTTTGCTCCAGATGATGTTTGAAATGAACATTCAGAAGGGATAATATAACCCTCTACAAATCTTGGTTTAATGTGTATCAATGGGAGATATCCTCGATCATTTCGCTGATCAATGGCATTCTCTACGGTTCGTGCATAATGAGTTGTTACCATTAAATCTTACTAATTGCATATTTAGAAAAAAGTGTGAAGGTGGCGGTGGCGGTGACGGAGAAGAGCAATTAAGGATTAGAGATTCCATGAAGCCACCAACCAGACGATGCACGAAAGAGATTGCATGATGCTAACTATTCAAAAGAAATTGGTATATATTGTGTTAACTTGGCAATGTTAACTTCCATCCCTATTTTTATACAAAATGTACAAAACGTGTCCAATGTTTTCAAGTGATGTTTTAAGCAACAAAGGGTTCTTACTAACAAATGCTTCTAAATGGATCTTTGATTATTAATTGTGATATTTTTAATGAATAAAAATACCCAAATTAATGGGTAAAGAGGTTATAGGTTTCTCATATGAACTACATCTCCTCATGGGCCAAAAAAAATATAAGATAGTTTGTGGACATTAACGTGTATGTTAAGGACAAGTGATGATCAAAATTGAACATTTTCCAGCCCTTCCAAGGGTTTCAAACTTGTCCTAGAAGAGTAATTCAAAAAACACCCTTAAAAAAAGGTAAATTTTTGAAATTACTTGTCATCTATGAAGGACAACAAACATCATAAAATGTCAAAAGAAGGGTTAGATTTTCAATAACCCATCAATGTCCTCACTTCCAATGCTTGGTTGGTTAATGAGCCTTGGTTCATCACACAATACTTGCCTTTGACATCTAAAGGCTAAAATAATCTCTATTCTTGTGGGCTCTTATTTATTCCCTAATATATTGTAACCTTCCACGGTGTACACTTCCACAGTATTAAATCCATCACATAGGTCACACCTAGATAAATATCCTACCACTGTATTGGTATATGTACTATTTTATTTGGCATTTAATCGAAGCTTCCCAAAGAAGCTAAGACACCTTAGTGAATCCCCACTTGAATTCATGTGTTATGAGCATTGTCGATTCTTGTCAATATGAGAATTGACATTGCATTTAGTTTACGCGTTTCATGTTTTTGAATCCCACAGTTGTCATAATGCCATTTGCTTTTTTATCTTTGCCTCCAACACTTGCCATAATGCCATTTTCTTTGTTATCTTTGCTTCCAACACTTTCCATAATGTCGTTTCCTTTGTTATCTTTGCCTCCACTCTTGGCTCTGTTTAAAAAAAAAAATTAGTCACAAGTTATGGATGTAGTTGTAATAACATTGAGAGATTATTAATAAGATTAATTACAAATGAATTTTTGAATGTCAATTTTGAAGAGAAAACAATAGACATTGAACAAACACAGTGAAATCAAGTCATGATCTCTCTTTTTTCATGTTCACATATTCCATCTCACTAATAGTATCAAACATCTTGGTTCATAGTTATTTTATTGCATTCATAATGCTAAGTGTTTGCCAATATTAGATAGCTTTGGTATCTAATATGATTATTACTTCAACACATTAATGGGCATCTCAACCACTTAGTATGTAATTCATGGCATCCCTGCTAATACAATAGATAATGGGAACAAAACACATAACTAAGAATTGAATGTAAATATCTCAACAAATCACCAGTCTTATACAAGTTTGGTCCAACTTATCATAAATTTAATGCATAGTTTTTCTTTGTTTCACATAAACATATTTAATGATTATGTTTGGGATTAAAAACTCTATTAAGCTACATGAAATTTTCTAACTTGCATTTTCTTAATTAAGTTTAGATATGCACTTGCAGAAAATGAACTTTTTCAACATCATAAAACCTAGAATTGGGATTACAATAATGAGAACTATGCTTTTGTTCATTTAATTTATAGCATTATCAAATCATCACTCCTTTGTTCTCCAAAATGATCATTCCCCCTTTCTCAATTATATGCATCTTTATCTATCACACTTGTTCACTTTCTTCTTGTTGTTTATGGCCAAATTGACATCAATGTGATGATACTTTGCAAATATTTTGAGAATAACCCATAGCTTTGTTTCCCCCTACCTCATCCCAAACCCAAGATCGAGGAGACATATCCTCTGTAGCATTAATTATTGGAACAACATTTTTGAAGCTACGTAGGATTCTTAAGAAAGACAGGAAGAAGGTAACATATTTTTTATTATCATCAAACTTATGCATTAGGGATTATTCTCTAACATCCTACTCTTTCATGAATTTTCACATGGTTTGAGAGATAAGATATCCCTAGTAAAAATAACATACTTGGTAGTCTTCATGAGTAATTTCCTTTAGTTTCATGTTTCCATGGATCTTAGGAAACTCCAAGTCATAGAAATATTAACTTGAATAATAAGCTATGAATGCGGTGATGTTAGATAGTCATGTTGTCAATTGGGTTTAGCTTGGGTGGTTGGGAGGAATGATTGTTATCCTCTCCAACAAGATTAAATTCATGTAAGTGACATGTTGAGCTCATAATGGGTATATTGTTGTAATGGCTTCAAGCCTTGTTGTTGATCGACCTTTGTGCCTTAAAGATTCTATGGTTTACCCTAGGTACCATCCTCAAAATGAGGACAAGTACTCGGGGGTTTTCCTTGGGCTTTGTAACCTAGAGAAAATTGCCCTTCAACAAAGGCCTCAAGATCTACTACAATTTTTTATTTTCTAATGAGATCTAGAATGAACATGACTCCCATGGTTAAGCAATATTGGGGTATGCTCAAAATATGAATATAAGATGCAGTGCTCAAGCACCATATGGATACATATATTACATCCTCTCTTATATGGATGTCCACAAAAATGTTTGATTTTGTGATTGTGTTGAAAGTTTCATATTGTTATTATTATTACTTTGAAATTTATAGAAAGAAAATTGTGACTCAATGGTTATGAATTATTATTATTATTAATGTATATAACCCATCAAAAAGTTGTATTTGAAATTACAATGTATATTATTACTCACTATTGAATTTTTCAACTTATATGTGTGATTGTTAGCTAAATTTTAACATTTTAAATAATGGAAAGGGCAATATTTTATTTAGAATATTTTTTTTGAACTGTAAACCTAGTTTTCTCTCGTGATTTAAAATACAACTACTTTTTCAACTTTTCATCGTGGAAGGGTCAAATGAATATACACCCTTCAACTTAAAATTAAAAGTAACCCTTCAAATTTGACCACTAGGGACAATAAATAAAAACACCAAGTTGAAATCTTTAAAGATAGAATATAAAATAATATACATTATTGGATGTGTGCATACTCACATAAATGTCGTAGTCTAAATGTTCTACGTTTTGGCCCACTTCTAGGGATATTTTCTGTTTAATTTTTCTTGAAATCCTTGGAGAAATTGTTGGATCTACAGATTTGAGTGGCTAAAATTGTATAATCCGAGTGTCCCGTGGGTTTTTCAGTAGGATGAATCCATTCATGCATTCATAAATGCAATTTAAACAACATAACATTGTGATTTCATCCAAATTTATGTCATCAAATTCCAGCAAAAAATTCTAAAAAGTAGAACATGTAGACAACACCCACATAAACAAATATATATACTACACACAAAACAATGAATTTATGGTAAACCAATTTAATAAATTAAAAACCTTATTAGTCCATGTCGAAGGCCACGATTATAGCAACGAGTTTTCCATTGACTGAGTATTATTTCTATGTTTGACTTAAAAAATTTCATGGTCTCCAGTGTTGAGTTGAGGGAAATCTTAATAATAACTTTATTGAAATTAAAAGAAATAAAAAAACTTTACTTTTTTGTCATGCTATTGGATTTTTAACTTCAAAGCATTATTGTCGGGGTGGTGACAAGCATTAATATTTTTATTTGATCTAAATCAAATTATCGATCCCCTTGCTTCAGTTCTTGATCTCATGGCTACTTATTGATTAATAAGCATGTTGGATATTTATTAGCATCTTGTTAGAATTTTCAGCTACCTCTACCTTGCTCACTGCCTACACCGTACCCCCACCTACATTGCCTTCAACCACACACCACACATTGCCTTCAACTACACATTACCTTCAATTGCACATTGCCTTCAATTGCACCACACCGCCTTCAACCACCATACATATTTTTATTCCAATAGAGATTAATCCTCTCAAGCTACAAATCAGAACCTGTGGAATCACTCCCATGCTCATCACATATCATTTCAAAGAACGTGGTGGCTCCTATCTGGTTCCTGCACTATCAACCTTAGGAGTGCAATCCAATTTATGTCGAAATCTCATGAAGCCTCCAATTTCTCAAGAACAAGGTCTTTAGTCCTTTGATAGTACACACAGAACCCCTCGGGCATAAACAATATCCATAGCTCCATCTGTGACTGAGATTTGCGATGAGAGGCTAAGTTTCTATAGAGCATCATTTTCAATTTTTCAAACTTTGTAAGTCAATTTCTTTGTAGAGAATATTCTAATCTTAAAAACTAAAAATCAAACAAGAAAACAACAACTCAACACTTACTTGAATTTTTTATGTTTGGTTCAAGTCTTTTGCTTCCTTATTAGTTACAATATGCACTAACAACCTATCTACTACAGGTTTTCTGATGTGTCTTCTATAGAAAAGGATTTCAAATAATACCAACAAAGGTCTTCTGCTGCAGAGGATTTCAAGCACCAAAAGATACTCCCAGTATATTGGCTACTCCAATTCTAGGATGTCATAGGAGATGAGATGGGACTCTCCCTTTGGGAGCAAGTGGTAGGAAATATCATTTCAGTATATTGCAATCAATAACTTATATTTAACAGTAATGGTGTATCTATATAATCCTATAGTTTTGTATATCCCTATCATGGCATGTTAATATTTTCTCTCATTCATATAATACATGGTCTCGTCGTATATTCAAAGTAGTGGGATGGTCACATGAAATGCCCCACTTTCTTTTGTAAAATGGATGGATCTTTTTTCTATCAACCTATATATGTAATACTATCTTTTTAAATATGAATAGAAAATATTTTGTTAGGATAAATTATTGTTATGGTAAAGTTCCCCCTTTAGATAGTGAAACCCCCCTTGTATCAAGACCCCTCTTTGATCCAAGAAAAAAGGAAACAAGTGGTTTACTACTCCCCCCCTAGACATATTTTACATGCCAAGAATCAGAATGAGAAGAGAAGGATGGAAGACTTACCTCTCTTACATTGATTGGCTTGCCTTCTCGAGCCCTTGATCTTAATTTCCAAGTTCTTGGCACAAGAAAAGTATTGCAAGGAACAAAGCACAACCTCCTTCTTCCACACTATATTGTTAAGAAGAAACAAATCTAACTATGATGAATTAGATAACAATAGACATGCATATAATGAACACATAAGCATGAGAGGAATAGGCCAAGTTATGTATTAATGGAAAGAAAACAATAGTGAAGCACTTACAATCTCAATCTTGATGTTGCAACAGCTCATCCAAGCTCTCATTTCCAGTCCCTTGAATGTCACAAAATCGTAGGTATGATGCTCTAAGTTCTCTCTCCCACTTTCACCCAAGAATGGCCTTCATTATATAGGACGCGACTTCAAGTCACGGCCAAGTTATGTATTAATGGAAAGAAAACAATAGTGAAGCACTTACAATCTCAATCTTGATGTTGCAACAGCTCATCCAAGCTCTCATTTCCAGTCCCTTGAATGTCACAAAATCGTAGGTATGATGCTCTAAGTTCTCTCTCCCACTTTCACCCAAGAATGGCCTTCATTATATAGGAGTTAAGGCAACATAACCATAGGATAATTTTGAGGAGAGGATGGGATCAAGTGAGGATTTAGTTGAACAAACAATATTGACCTTGGCTTGGATAGAGGGTAGCTCGAACCAACCTCTAACCAATTGAAATCTCATAGAAACCACCTCTCAAAATAATACATGATAGTTGTGACTACTCCATCGCCCCCCCTGAACTGAGCACGGGGTGAGATTATCACTCCCTTATAACTGGACAAGGAATGATGATTATGGTTTATCCCCCTCTCCATATGGGCAGGGTGCAATGATCCTAAAAAAAGGCCAAAAACTCAAGAAGAAAGTTAGCATTTTGACCTCCAAGTGATAGTTTTCCCCTCCAACATGATGTTTAGGGATCATGACAAACACTCCCACATGGTGAAAAAATTGCGACACTTGGTAAAGTGAGACACTTAAGTGTGAAAAATAGGTGTGTAACAATGATGGTTGAAGCTTTTTGGTCATCTATATATATCTATAACATTATCTTTTCAGCAATAGAAAATACTTTGTAAGAATAATGATAAACAATAGAGAGGGTGATGACATCCTTGGTTGTGTTGTTTGTAGTAGAAATAACAAAGAGAATTAAAGCTCCAATTGTTCCTAGATGAAAATTGGTGTTGTCTCTCATGTTTGTTAATGGTGATCTTAGACCTTGGACAAAAGAGAACTCCTACAGACATAAAAATATCAAATATAAATAAACACAACAAAGGGATTCGTAGTTGCGACTTACTGATGTAATGCCCAGTTGAGACCCTATCGAATCAGAGAAGACCCAACATAATTCATAAGGAAATTCAATAGTATAAAACCTATAGGCACACCCATGAGTTGAGAAACCTTGACAGGAACACCAAACCAACTAGTCGGACCGATGAGGGCGTTCAATGATCCCTGTACTTATTATAATATCAACTTGATTAAGATAAACACCTTAAACACATAATAGATACTCATGTGGACTTGTTATAGTAGTAATACTCAGGTGGACTTGTTATCCTCCCCAACCGGGTTAAATTTCTGTAAGTGACATGTTGAGCTCATACTGAGTATATTGTTGTAATGGTTTCAAGCCTTGTTTTTTATTGACCTTTGTGCCTTGAAGATTCTATGGTTTACCCTAGCTACCATCCTCAAAATGAGGAGAAGTACTTGGGGGTTCTCCTTGAGCTTTGTAACCTGGAGAAAATTGCCCTTCAACAAAGGCCTCAAGATCTACTACAATTTCTTATTTTCTAATGTGATCTAGAATGAACATGACTCCCATGGTTAAGCAATATTCAGGTATGCTCAAAATATGAATATAAGATGCAATGCTCAAGCACCATATGGATACATATATTACATCCTCTCTTATATGGATGTCCACAAAAATGTTTGATTTTGTGATTGTGACGAAAGTTTCATATTGTTATTATTATTACTTTGAAATTTATAGAAAGAAAATTGTGACTCAATGGTTATGAATTATTATTATTATTATTAATGTATATAACCCATCAAAAAGTTGTATTTGAAATTACAATGTATATTATTACTCACTATTGATATTTTCAACTTATATGTGTGATTGTTAGCTAAATTTTAACATTTTAAATAATGGGAAGGGTAATATTTTATTTAGATTTCTTTTTTTGAAGTGTGAACCTAGTTTTCTCGCATGATTTAAAATACAACTACTATTTCAACTTTTCATCGTGGAAGGGTCAAATGAATATACACCCTTCAACTTAAAATTAAAAGTAACCCTTCAAATTTGATCACTAGGGACACGAAATAAATACACCAAGTTGAAATCATTAATGATAGAATATAAAATAATATACATTATTGGATGTGTGCATTCTCACATAAATGTCGTAGTCTAAACATTCTACGTTTTGGCCCATTTCCAGGGATATTTTCTCTTTATTTTTTCTCGAAATCCGGGGAGAAATGGTTGGATCTACAAATTTGAGTGGCTAAATTTGTATAATCCGAGTGCCTCATGGATTTTTCAACAGGATGAATCCATTCATGCATTCAAAAATGCAATTTAAACAACAAAACATTGTGATTTCGTCCAAATTTATGTCATCAAATTCTAGCGAAAAATTCTAAAAAGTAGAACATGTAGACAATGCCCACATAAACAAATACATATACTACACACAACACAGTGACTTAACCCATTTAATAAATTAAATACCTTATTATTCCATGTCAAAGGCCATGACTATAGCAACGAGTTTTCCATTGACCAAGTATTAGTTATATGTTTGACTTTAAAAATTTCATTATCTCCAATGTTGAGCTGAGGGAAATATTAATAATAACTTTATTGAAATTGAAACTAATAAAAAAAAATTACGTTTTTGTCATGCTATTGCCTTTTAACTTCAAAGCATTACTGTCGGGGTGGCAGAAAGCATTAATATTTTTATCTGATCTAAATCAGATTCTTGATCCCCTCGCTTCAGTTCTTGATGTCATGGCTACTTATTGATTAATAAGCATGGTGAATATTTATTAGCATCTTGTTAGCATTACCAACTGCCTCTGCCTTGCTCACGAAGCTCACTGCCTACACTGCACCACCGCCTACATCCCCTTCAACCACACACCGCCTTCAACTGCACACTGCCTTCAATTGCACCACACCGACTTCAACCACCATACATATTTTTATTCCAATAGACATTAATCCTCTCAAGATACAAAACAGAACCTGTAGAATCACTCCCATGCTCATCACATATCATTTCACAGAACGTGGTGGCTCCTATCTGGTTCCTGCACTATCGGCCTTAGGAGTGCAATCCAAGTTATGTTGAAATCTAATGAAGCCTCCAATTTCTCAAGAACAAGGTATTTAGTCCTTAGATAGTACACACATAACCTCTCAAGCATAAACAATCTCCATATGTGATTGAGATTTGCGGTGAGGGGCTAAGTTGCTATAGAGCATCATTTTCAATTTTGCAAAGGTTGTAAGTCAATTTCTTTATAGAGAATATTCTAATCCTAAACACGAAAAATCAAACAAGAAAACAACAACTCAACACTTACTTGAATTTTTTATGTTTGGTTCAAGTCTTTTGCTTCCTTATTAGTTACAATATGCACTAACAACCTATCTACTACAAGTCTTCTGATGTGTCTTTTGTAGAAAAGGATTTCAAATAATACCAACAAAGGTCTTTTGTTGCAAAGAATTTCAAGCACCAACGGATACTCCCAGTATATTGGCTACTCCAATTCAAGGATATCATAGGAGATGAGATGGGACTCTCCCTTTGGGAGCAAGTGGTAAGAAATACCATTTCAGTATATTGCAATCAATAACTTAGATTTAAAAATAATGGTGTATCTATATCATCCTGCTGTGTTTTTCATCCCTATCATGGCATGTTAATATTTTCTCTCATTCATATAATACATGGTCTCGTCGTATATTCAAAGCAGTGTGATGGTCACATGAAATGCCATTTTCTTTTGTAAAATGGATGGATCTTTTTTCTATCAACCTATATATGTAATACTATATTTTTAAATATGAATAGAAAACATTTTGTTAGGATAAATTATTGTTATGGTAAAGTTCCCCCTGCAGATAGGTGAAACCCCCCTTGGATCAAGACCCCTCTTTAATCCAAGACAAAAGGAAACATTTGGTTTACTACTCCCCCCCTAGAATTATTTTACATGTCAAGAATCAGAATGAGAAGAGAAGGATGGAAGACTTACCTCTCTTACATCGGTTGTCCTAGCTTCTCCAACCCTTGATCTTTATTTCCAAGTTCTTGGTGCAAGAAAAGTCTTGCAAGGAACAAAGCACAACCTCCTTCTTCCACACTATATTGTTAAGAAGAAACAGATCTATCTATGATGAATTAGACAACAATAGACATGCATATAATGAACACATAAGCGTGAGAGGAATAGGCCAAGTTATGTATTAATGGAAAGAAAATAATAATGAAGCACTTACAATCTCAATCTTGATGTTGCAATAGCTCGTCCAAGCTCTCCTTTCTAGTCCCTTGAATGTAACAAAATCTTAGGTATGATGTTCTAAGTTCTCTCTCCCACTTTCATTCAAGAGTGGCCTTCATTATATAGGAGTTGAGGCAACATAACCATAGGACAATTTTGAGGAGAGGATGGGATCAAGTGAGGATTTAGCTAAACAAACAAGATTGACCTTGCCTTAGATAGAGAGTAGCTTGAACCAACCTCTAACCAACTAAAATCTCACAGAAACCGCCTCTCAAAGTAAGACATGATAGTTGTAACTACTTCATCACCCCCCTGAACTGAGCATAGGGCGAGATTATCCCTCCCTTATAACTGGAAAAGGAGTGATGACTATGGTTTATCCCCCTCTCCATATGGACATGGGGCAATGATCCTAAAAGAAGGCCAAAAACTCAATATGAAAGTTAGCATTTCGACCTCCAAGTGATAGGTTTCCCCTCCAACATGTTTAGGGATCATGACAAACACTCCCACACGGTGACAAAATTGTGACACTTGGTAAAGTGAGACACTTAAGTGCAACAAATCGGTGTGTAACAATGATGGTTGAAGCCTTTTGGTCATCTACATATATCTATAACATTATCTTTTTAGCAATAGAAAATACTTTGTAAGAATAATTATGAACAATAGAGAGGGTGATGACATCCTTGGTTGTGTTGTTTGTAGTAGAACTAACAAAGAGACTTAAAGCTCCAACAGTTCCTAAATGAAAATTGGTGCTCCCTGTCATGTTTGCTAATGGCAATCTCAGACCTTGGACAAAAGAGAACTCTTGTGGACAAGAAAATATCAGAGATCAAGAATAAATAAACACAACAAAGGGGTTCGTAGTTGCGACTTACTGATGCAATGCCCAATTGAAGCTCTGTCGGATCGAAGAAGCTCTAAAAAAATTCAAAAGGAAATTCAATAGTATAAAACCTATAGGCACACTTATGAGCTGAGCAACCCCGACAAGAACACCAAACCAACTAGCTGAACCAATGAGGGCGTTCAATGATCCCTGTACTTATTATAATATCAAGTTGATTCAGATCAACACCTTAAACACACACTAGATACTCATCCAGAATGGTTATAGTATTAATACACAGAAAGAGGTCACTTATTATAGTTATACAATGGGGTTGATAAAGCGGTTGGAGGTACTTGATGGTAAGGCAGATCTAATGCTGCAAGCATTGGTGTTGAAGAAGGAGGTGCCACATGATTCACTCCAAACCATTGTTTCCACTTTATTTTCATTATCATAATCTGAGGGAACCATCAGGCTTCGGTTGTCCCTGGACATCCAACAATTGCACATCCCCTGTGTCAAAATTCATCACTATAGCTTTATATTCATACAAAAATCCTTTGTTAAAAGTTTGTAACATCAATTTTTTTTAATAGAATATGTTTAGATTAGATACTGAAACCTATGTTCGAATACCTAAGTACAAAAACTATATACATTAATCAATGAGAAGCCAGCCAAATCTGTCACATTCCAATGTCAACTTAAAAATTCTAAACAAACTCAAAATCCAAGAGGCCATGAACCCCAAATTCATCACATGGACGCCTATATTTGATAGTGCTCGCCAGTGGGACACACAATTATCAATAACACCAAAACGATGAAGTTAAATGCCACGTCACTGTCAGCTCTCTACGAAGAAAATACTTTTTTGCTGATTGATTGATTATAGTTTATTAATTACCCATCATCCACTACAAATGGTGTGGATTACAACGATAAAATTACGGGCCATTAAGATTTACGGTTGCTAATAACGATAAAAAATTAAATGCTGGAAACATGGGTCACGGATACCATCCCATGCACTAACAGAGCAGTTAATGTAAACACAGCAGCTGATTGTAACGCCTCGACATCTCTGCAAAATCTTATTTAGCCACAGTTTTCACCTTCTTCATATTTTTGCAAAAACTCGGCTAATTTAGAGGCGTGCAGAAGCTTGTCTAATTTAGAGGCAAAGTGCAAGTGTAGTACAGTGGGCTGAGAGGAAAAACAATAAAAAGCTGCCAAATTGTTCCACTTGTCGGGCTTTGCACATGCCTTCTCTCGCCAATCACGCTTGTAATGAATGCCCACTCTACAAGAAATACACTAAATTAAGTGAAAAAGAGAACATTGACAACTTTAGCTGACGAGTGGCAGCCCTGCTGTATCTGGAGGTACGTCATTGGAACTCTAGGGGAAGGTTCCTCATGGAAGAAAGCTCCATTAGATTGGTAAGACCTTAATGTGAAACAACTTGGTAAGAATGACATGCAATGCTAATACTCTTAATTTTAAATTTTAAATACTCATTTTTATTAAATTAAAACTTATCAAACAATTCAAAGCAAATTTAATGATTTTCTCATTGTGAATAAGAAAAAGGATTCAAAGATTTAAATTTAGAGATTCTCCCTCCTTTTCAAAGTTGGCAAATTATAAGCATGATTTTTAGAGTATTTAGGAGTTCTTGACAAATTTGGCAAATTATAAGCATGACTTTTAGAGTGTTTATGACCATATATGTTGTGATATGTATTTGGGTGTTTATTGGTTCTTAATAAAGTGGGTTGTTGTACTATGTGTTTTTTTTTTTTTTTATGTTGGTAGAATTGGTAATTGGGCCGGTGCCATACGTATGCCCCTTCCGCAGGCACGGGTAAGTTGGGGGGATTTGAACTTGAAACCTCATCGTACATAACACGCTATATCACGGCACTTGCCAATTGAACTGCTCCCCGGACTGGTTGTTGTACCATGTTAATATAATAGTGAGATTCAAATTTAAATTTGTATAGATGAATAAAAAATAATTATTTTAAAAAAGTGAAAAATAAATTTAATTGATTAAAAACAAAAAGTACAAAAAATTATAATTATCATGATTCAAATTTATGTATGGAAAAAGGTATTTGAAAAAAAAAAAATGATTTTTTTTAATTATTAAAAAAACTTAATACATGTTCAATATAACAAGTTGATATCAATGAATATTGATAGAATACATTATCTTTTATAATATAGAAATACTAAAAACCTAATTATCTATCTAAATAATTAATTAACAATTTATCAATCAAAAACTATATCCCAACATTATTCACATTCTTCTATTTCTATTTTTTTTTTATCTTCTCTTTATTTCAATACAACCAATTTCTCTATTTCTATTTTTTTTTTCTATTTTTTTTTCTTCTCTTTATTTCAATGCAACTAATGTTGTGATAAGGAAAGAACTATTCAAATTTCTATCAACAATAATATTTCTCATATTTAATAAAGCCACACCTTTCTATAAATAATTCAATTGATACTTCCCCGTTACTTTTTTTTGGTTTGAAAAGTTTCATACAATGTAAATAGTATGTGTTTCTTTGGACCCTTCCATGACTCATGACCCATGACCCTTGCATGTTTGTGATTGGTTGATTTATCTCACTTGCTTATTTTTGTCACAATTGTTCGATTATTACACATAAAGAGTTATGACATGAACATCTCACTTGTATGAACATATTCTCTCCATTAATGTAAAATAATGATATGACACTACACTACATCCATACTTCTAATAACGTAGAACTTCACTCTAAGAATATTTGATGACATATTACATCTTTTTTAGCAACATCAAACTTCATCATTTTCATTGCCCTCCATGACAATGAAACTCAAGAGGTGACGAAACTACCAAATGAGGGCACTAATTATGTGCTTCATCACCATCACAAAATCATTGTCACAATCAAACAAAATTATAAAATAAAAGAGTTTCCATCACAATTATAAATTTTTATAAGGGGGTTTAAATATTATCATGGTTGTGTTTTGTGTAGTTATTAATTTATCTTATGAAAATTATGAATTAAGTTTATATGTTACTCGAAAACAAATGATTTTATTGCAATAGTTTTAAGATATTGTTTTTTTATGAATATTATTTAGGTCAAAATCATTTTTTGGTACTATATAATGATTTTAAATTGTTTTTGATTGGATAAGAGTTCATCTTTCTTGGATATAAAGAAACAAGTTAATGGCCCACTACCCAAAGGTATATGGAAAGAGTGAAAGTCTACCCCATATGAATCACAAGCAAATTTTTTCACCCAAAGGTATATGGAAAGAGTGAAAGTCTACCCCATACAAACCACAAGCAAATTTTTTTAAGTGGCTAGGTTTCCTCTACACACAATCATGTAACTGCACATTAAAATATGGAGAACACTTCAATATAAACTAGGCCAATAACCCTAAGTATTGTAGAATTTTTCCTATAATATATATATATATATATATATATAAACTAAAGTTCAACAATTTTGACTTATTTTTTAATTTTTTAAGTGTTTCTTCATATTATTTTATGAATAATTTTATAAAATAAATATCATCATTGTACAACATGTACTACTAACTACTTAAAATGTACTACTAACTATTAAAAGAATTTTATTAAACTTAAATCCTTGACATTTTAATAATCTCTGCCTTAAAATTTTGGTTGATTCACATAAATAAAATAAAATCGTTTGAAATAACTCTTTATCACACTTACAAACTTTAATATAAAATTATTAGATGCCATCACCTTCACCAAAGTTTTGGGTTCGACTAAACACTTCAATATAAAATTATTAGATGCCATCACCTTCACCAAAGTTTCGGTTTCGACTAAACACATTGTACATATTTAAATATTCCAAATTACAATTTAAGTAATCTAAAACTTAGATTAAGAATTTTTAATTAAATTGGTTCCTATAATTTTAAGTGATCTAAAACTTAGATTAAGAATTTCTAATTAAATTGGTTCCTATAATTTCATTTCATTCAGATTTTTTGTCACAACTCAATTCAAAGATTAAACCGCATACTGGATCTTCATACACTTTGTGTCTCACATTCATACACTTTGTGCCACACACACATTACTTTGTAGTTTTTTATCATTTTTATTGTTCATAATTATACTAGTAGTATAATTAGTAATATTAGTAATATATGGTTATAAAATAGTAAATAGTTATAATGTAGGGTTTTATTGTTTTTCATATTTATGTGTACAAGATACGATAAGACAAAGGAAAAGGTTGATGTTTGGTTTTGCAATATTTTTAGTTATCTTTTTCGTCAAAGCATTATAATGCAAGTAAGGAGATACAAAAACGATATGGTGCAGAATGTTAGTGGGTGCAAGAGCAATAATGAGTTATATTTCTTTATGTTGGTTTACACAACTATTCCTTGAATGTTATTACTATACTCCAATCATTTAATGAACCTGTAATGTTTCAAAGGAAATAATTAGTGAAATATCATAACACTAAAATATACAACATTTAAATATGACTTCATTTTCAAAATATGTTAAGCTAGATGTCTACTAACTCTATTGCTTGAGTGGAATTTAAATTTGCTATCAACTTATACAAGTGGAGTTTTATAATCTAATAGTGAAGCTTAATAATAATGATAAAATGGCATGGTAACAACACAGTGCAAACAACACTTGGATGAGGTGTTTACAGAGTGTAATAGCCTCGTTTTGATCCTTAGACTAATGATGGAGTTGTATATAATGAATGGTTAAAATCTAGACAATTGCAATCTATAACTACATATTCAATGTTAATATAAATACATCACACGTTGTTGAAGAGGAGGGACAAGATCGGGGGGGGAGGGTACGATTTCACAAGTGGAGAAATGCAGGGGACTTATAAGATGTTTACAGGGCTAAGGGGAAAAACCATTGGTTAGTGATATAACCTAAGCCTTAGAACATTTGATTTTAACCTTTATTATTATTATTCCATTGTTTTATTTTATGATCTTAAGATTTTAGATTAATAACATGAGGGAGGTACGTCGACCTTGGAGATAAAAGGTAAATTGTGTGCTTCTCATGAAACGCGAGGAGAGTGCATGCAATGCAAATATAATCTTCAGAATTCATACATGCAAGGGGGAATTCCAATTATCATTTGGTTGGGAAAATCAAGGGAGTCTTTTCTGAGTGAGTTGTCAATGGTTTGCTACAATCGAATTATGTCAAACTACGACAATGAATTATGAAGAAATTATGATTGTGTGTAAGAGTAATTTTTGATATTCAAAACAATTAAACTACAACCAAGAATCCCTAGACTCCTAGTAGTGAGATTTCCTAGCCAGCCTATGCTAGAGCCATGGAGGGAAGTGGGATAACATAAGGGACCATTTTGCAAGGAAGGGAATCCCATTCCTTAGTCTATGTAGGTTGATTAGGAAAGAGGGTTGTGGATTGGGATAGCTGTAGGTGGAAAATTGCTTGTGAAACTGAAAATTGGATTGTGCGAAGAGATTTAGAGCCAGTCATAAGTAAAGTTTCCATTTTAGACCCATAGCCTCGACTCAGAAGTAGCCTCTATTGCAAAGATATTAAATGCAATATATAACCTATATGGTCCTTAGGGTTTTTTGTACAAGTTAAAATTTTATTCATGAAATTAAATATTACTTTTAATTAATATGGTCCTTAGAGTTTTTTTTTACAAGTTAATGTTTCACTCATGTCTCAAGCATCATGGATGTTGAAATTATCATCTAGGTTATGGATATTGATATTGTCATCTAGGTTATGGATGTTGATATTGTCAATCTAGGTTTACTTTCATGCAATTTTTGAGGAATAATTTTGTAAAGTTTAAAAATAACCTTTTAAAGTTAAATTGATTAAAATATATAATTGATAAATTGAATGACATTGTTATATTTGAATATGGCGAGGATTAAAGTATTGATTTATTATAATTGTTGTAAATAAAAAAAAAAGTGAAGAGTAATTGAATAAGCTGGGATATTATGTATTTATTTGATACTCATTTTATAAGTTTCAAGTAGGTTTAAGTAGTTTCACCAATAATATGGTGGATCTTATGGTTGTCAAGTTGATTTGATGTTGTTAGGTCAAAAAATTCAAGTGACGGGGATTCTCAAGTGGTTGTTAATTTATGGGAGGGATTTGAAACATGGAAAATTTTGTTTTGAGGTTAGCTTATGAGGACATTTTGATTAAAGTGGTCTTTACTAGGATATCCTTCAAGGAATAAAAAATGACATCTTATGCTTTGTTGAAAAATAAGATTCAAATGGTGCTAGGTTCTTGACACACATAGACTCATCAAGAGGATTGTCTCTCTGAATATGACTTATTGGCACATATAGACTCATCAAGAGAGTTGTCTCTCTAAATATGACCAAATGGTGCTAGGTTCTTGGCACATATCAACTCATCAAGAGGATTGTCTCTCTGAATATGGCCCAAGGCCATTCTATTGACATCTCTCATTCCTCTTTTGAAGCATGCTTTGCAACATTATCATAAATTGTTATTTGATTCACTTTTTGTATAGGAATGCTTTTGTGTTAATATGAAAAAAAAAAATTATTTTTTTTTTTTTTATGTAGGAAGATTGTACATGACAAGTTTTTGAATTTTTATCTTTTTATGTAGGAGGATTGTACATGACAAGTTTTTTAATTTTTTTTAATATATTAGTTGTAAATCTTTTGAATTCTTTCTTTTTGAATTTGCTTTTAAAGATATACTAGTTGTAAATCTTTTGAATTCTCTGTTTACGTTAGTCATGAGCGACATTTTGATGACCATGTTTTGGATATGTGGTGACTAGAGTTTTTCAAATATTCTCATTATGCTGTGAAAAAAAAATGTTCTTCAACACCTAAAAAAAATGTAATTTTATTTTCATTAATGAATTTGTAATTTCTATCAAAAGTAAAGTTATGTGTTATATTATCAAAGGTAGTGTATGTTAAAAGAAAATTATTTTCATTTTCTAATTTTTTTATCATAAATTCTATAAATTCATTCATTTCAAGGTATTTTTGGGTTAGTCTAATGACTTGTTTTACAATGAAGATCATGAGCATTGAACTCGATTTTAGAAATATTCATTTTGTTTTTAAAACTCATAATATTGAAAAAATATTTCGATGGACAAAATTAAGAGTAATAAAATCTTGATAGTATTTCAACATTAACTTACTAATGATTTTATTATAGTTCGGAATTTTATCTTTAAACTTTGTAAGGGTAACAAACACAATAACAATAATACTAATAGTTAGGTTAATGAAACATCAAGGTCACACACCCCTTCACCTCGTGATAATCAATCTATATTTATTCATTGTCACAAGGCTTATTGTAATCATCAATCATTCATATCATTCAATATCCTATTATATACTTGTAAAAATATTATTTTAATCTTGTAATAAACATTGAGTGTTTATTCCAATAAAGATATAGGATTTACTACTATCAATATTATCAATTTGATTGTCTTGTTTTATGTTCCAATAGTTAATCTAAGCCTTGACATATTTATTCCAACCTCTTTTAAGACCTTGATGTCTACTACCCATTGTACAAGTCATAACATAGACTCTATCTTTGCGCAGTGTATGTTTATATTCTAAATATATAAACATAACTTTAAACTCACATAAAAATACATCCAACTTCAATCAAGAGAATGGGTAAGGAGTGTTGCATTTAATTTTAAAATTATAAGTTATTAAATGAGTGAGTTAATAAGTGGACAAACTCAACATTTTTTATGATCCTATTTTCCCCCTTCAAGGTAACATTTCTCCTTGGTCAGCGCATCTATTAAGTGAAACTATAACGTTCAGCAACATTCCTATTGGGTCTTGGGGAAATTTTCTTGCAAAAACAAGGGATGAGTTTGTCCACTTTTAAACTTACTCTTTTTTCTAAACACTTTTGTATTTGCACAATTTTATTACAAGACTCATGAGAGATGTCACAAGCCCAAACTTCAAAGCCATATAGAATAGTTGGGACCTAAAGCATTGAAAATGGAAATTTCCTTATTTATTATTATATCCTAGTCCTAGATTTCAACACTTCAACATTTGTTTTCAAGACCATAATAATCCTTCTAACTGCCAATGGTTCTCTTCTTGACACCATGTTCCAATTTAAATAGAAATTAAATTGATGCCTAAGTGTTTATAAGATTGTACATATTTAAGGGTGTTAGAATGACCATAAAAAATTGAAGGATAAATTATTTTCTTATATTTAATTATCATAATCTTGGTGCTATCAAATATTAATATTAAATTCATAATTTTTGTAGAATTGTTGGAGAACTTTGAGTTGTTTGTGAAGATTGTCAATAGTTTTTGCGAGAAGGACATTATCATCAACATATAAGAGAAGGATTTTCAATAGTCTGACCATGGTAATACCAATGCATCTCTTCTCTTATAAATATTGCTCAGTTTTATCAATATAAAAACAAAAAAATGAGGGAAAAGGGGGCACCCTTGCTTAGCACCAATATTAAAAATTATTGTGGAATCACTATCCATTATTACACTTCATCTTAGAAATAATATTTTCATAGAGCCTAGTCATAGCATTACAAAGCTCTAGACATAGTGTCAAAAGATTTTCTAAAATTTTCACGAAAAAAACAACAAATGAGATTTTTTTTGTCTTTGTAATTCTTGACAATCACTATAAGGGTGGTAAGGTGATTAACTGTAACATGTTGATACTTGAAGTTAATTTATCCTTTAACCCTTTTATTTTCCTCAATACATTGACTTATTTTTCTCTTTCAAAAATCAAGTTGAATAGCTTTGCTAAAAGGGGCATAATCATGATAATTCATTAATTAGCCGAGTGATTTTGGTTTTAGGATTTGAAAATAGGGACAAATGAGCATGGGAGTAGTTGTTCCCCAATCCCTCTTTGGAATGGCAAACAATTCTTCAATTTTTCTTTAGTCATTTATGAAGGTCCTAATCTCTTGAAGCCTCATGTTAATGGTTGGGAATCTCTACAACTAACTGATGTCAATCCCTAAGTCATTGATTATGGCCCCACCCCATATGACTTCAATCAACCTCCCTCCTAACTCTAGCATCATTACTTTTGATTTTTTTTATGCCCAAACTATAGCCCTCTCTCATTATGACTTTATGGACTATGGACTTTTAGTTAGTGCTTACAATGTTGTATATGTTTTTCTTTAAGATAGCTTGTATTTTTCATTTGTGTTTGTGGAAGTTGCTTTAGGGGGGGATTTTTTGTATTAAATCCTTTTACAAACTGCTTATGTTAATAGTTGAAGGAATTTTTAATTCAAGTCAAGAGACAATTAAACTTTCAATCCATTGTTGAAGAAGCCTCACTTAAAAACTTGATTAAGAATATATTTGATATGAAATACAAGGATCTAGCTCCCAAATTTTAGGATTTAAACTTAATATTTTTAATATCATCATCGTAGTCACTTACAAAACAAAATATTATAATTTATAGTTTCAATTATAAAAATCAAATAAAAATTAAAGAGAAAAACAATTTTTTTGTTAAAATCTCTCTCTCTCTCTCTCTCTCTCTCTCTCTCTCTCTCTCTCT
>CBVK0100098866.1:0-16114 GCA_900067695.1 Picea abies
GGACTATTTTAAGTCTTGTGGCAGTAGAAGATTTGCATCTTGAACAGTTAAATGCAAAAACAAATTTTCTCCATGGGGGCTTGGAGGAAGAGATTTATATGCAACAGCCACAAGGGTATGAGGTCAAAGGGAAGGAGAATTTGGTATGTAGGTTGAAGAAGAGCTTGTATGACCTAAAACAAGATCCAAGGCAATGGTATTTTAAGTTTGACAGGTTTATGACAGAACAAGGTTATAGTAGATGTCATTTTGATCACTGTGTTTATTTTAAAAGGCTAGAAAATGGAAGCTATATTATCTTGCTATTGTATGTAAACGACATGCTTGTTGCAGGGTCTAATATGCAGGATATAAATGTTCTCAAGAATAAATTAGCTAATTCATTTGTGATGAAGTATTTGGGTGCTACAAAGAAAATCCTTGGTATGAGAATAACAAGAGACAAGAAAAATCGCAAATTGACATTGTCTTAGGGTGAGTACATAGAGAAGGTTTTGGAGAGGTTTAGAATGCAGAATGCAAAACCCACAAGAGGAGACATAATACATACCCAGGGTCCCTTATTCATCAGCAACTGGCAGTTTGATGTATGTGATGGTTTGCACAAGACCAGATATTGCACATGCAGTGGGAATTGTGAGTAGGTATATGAAAAATCTAGGTAAAGAACATTGGGAGGCAATAAAGTGGATTCTCAAGTATTTGAGAGGTAATTTTACTCATGCATTATGTTTTGGAGGTTCAAACATTGTTCTACATGGATAAGTTGATTCAGATATGGCAGATTATAAAGATAGCAGGAGGAGCACCACATGGTATGTTTTTACTATAGGTGGAACAATAGTAAGTTGGATTTAAAAATTGCAAAAGGTTGTTGCACTTTCAACAACAGAGGCAAAGTATGTTGTTGCTACAGAGGCTAGTAAAGAGATGATTTGGTTACATAGGTTTATGGAGGAGTTGGGAAAGAAGTAGGAGAATAGCAGGTTGTACTGTGACAGTGAGACTGCCATTCATCTTGCAAAGAACTCAGCCTTCCATTTGGAGACTAAACATATACATCTCAAGTACCATTTCATTTGATCTGTCTTGGAAGTTGGACATTTGAAGTTGGAAAAGATACACACTAGCTAGAATCTTGCAGACATGTTAATGAAGGGAGTAACCATGGATAAATTGAGTTCCTGCTCAGTTTCAGTTGGTCTTCAAGCATGAAGATGAAGATGAGAAATTTTCTAGGTCCAAGAAGGTTCATAGTCCAACAGATACAACAATGATGGAGTTGTTGAGAGTAGTCTCCAAGTAGAAGATTATTGGTTGTGGAGCCTGATTATCTTCATGATTCAAAGGTCTTTGTTGTCAGTCGTGTTGATACCCCATGAATACTTTACACCCTGAAAGAATGTATACTTCTCCGAGGGCAAGCTGACCCCCAAAGGAAAAATTGCCTTATAAATGTATAATGTAATTTCATTATAAATCTGGAGCGTTCATTATAAGGTCGCAGATTTGATGGTAGAAGTAATGTTAGGGTTTTTTTCCCTAGAAGGCAACTCTCTTTTATGAGGGAAATGTATTGCGGCTAGGTATTATTGTGAATAGTGTATTCTAAGAGAGGAGATTGTGAGAGAAAGAAGAGGAAGTTACAACAGGTTTGTTGTAGGTTATATCCCTTCATTTGTTGGATAATAATAAAGGAAGGACCCGAAAATTTATTTGGTGGACGTATCCCACACTGGGTGAACCATGTATATTTGTGTCTCTATTGTATTGTGTATCTTCTTTGTTTTATTTCCGCATTTGTTTTATTTTATTCCTCAATGATCCTGTTTTTATAACAAAGCATGGATCTCGAAGACATACATTTCTTGTGAATACTTTACATAATATCCCTTGGTGTTCATGTATGAGGCAAACTACTTGGTGTTATCCATCCTCTACCCACACAAAACCATCATGCTTGGAAGGAGTGCAGTAAACAAAAACCTATTTGAAGGACTCAAGGGGTAGCATGGGGTAATGCCCCTCTTGCTTCCCTCCCTAATCACAGGCACCATTATCATTCAAAAATCTTACCACTTGTAACCTAAAGGGATGTGCCTAATGCATCCCCTTATCCCCTTTCCTTACATCTTCTTCTTTTCTTTTCTTTCCTTTTTTTTTTCGGAAGGTGGAAAAACCTATCATAACTAAGTTGTCAAACGTTAGTGAGGATAGCCATCATTGATTTCTATCCATAAATGAGGTCTAACTCATCATCATTATTCAAAGAAAACCACAACACCTAAAATGACATGATAGTGGCTTGTAATGGGGAAGACTTTCACTCTTGCTATATGTTTTTAAGTCTTACGTCGTTAACCTATTTCCTTACGTTTAAAGAGGATGAATTCTTATCCAATTAGAAGTAGTATTAGGTATCCATGACCACAAAGTAGTTTCAAACTATATAATATTTGCAAGAAATATACTATCTTGTACTGTGTAATTGATGCAATGCATAGACTTGGTATCAAATACTCCAAGGGAACTACTACTTCTTGTCCATACACCAACCTAAAAGGTGTTTTCCCTGTTAGATTCTTGTATGTGTTTCTATAAGCCCATAACACTGCTGGTACCTTCATATCCCAATGATCCCTATTTACATTACAAATATTTGTCAAGGTATTCTCCAATATATTGTCAAACGCTTCCACTATTCCAATTGCATGAGGATGATATGGAGTGCTCTTCTGATGATGTATCTCAAATTCTTCCAACATTTCTTGGATTATACTATTGATAAAGTGAGTGCTCGGATCACTCATCAAAATTTTGGGGCATCCAAACCTTGTAACTACTTGTTCAAACAAAAATCACGCTACAGTTTCTAAGCTACAATCCTTCATTGTTGTTGCTTCGACCCATCTAGTTAAGTATTATGTTGTTGTAATTATATATATGGATCCTGATCTTCTGGTTGGTGGATTAATTGGTCCTACAAAGTCTACTTCCCACTTATTGAACACTTGCAAAGTTACCCGAGGTCTCAGTGGAATCTCATCCCTCCTAGATGGCTTTCCAACCCTCTGACAAACATCACAATTATGACAGTATTCCTTTGAATCCTTGTGAATTTTTAGCCACCATAATCATGCACGCAATATCTTATGCGCAATAGCTTCCCTACATAATGTCCTCCAATTATTCCTTCATGGGATTCTGCCAAAATGATAGGCCTTTCATGCTCCATCACACATATCTTGAGAGTGTTGTCTGCACCAAGCTTGTATAAATGACTTGCAATCAATTGTTAGTCTGCAGCTCTAACTACCAAGTTCTTCTTCTTCACATTATTAAATTATCTTGGGGAAAAACCTATACTCATAAACTCAATAATGTCATCAAAATATTCATCAGCTATCTGAACTAAAAATAGTTGGGCATTTGGGAAATTATCCTCCAAACTACCTGGTTCCTCTCCATTAGTTATCATTGATAGATGGTTTGACCCTGCATTCAATATTCCAGGGTTCACCACAAATTCAAAGTCAAGCTCCTGAAACAATAGTAACCATCCATAGATTATTCCCCCCAACACTGGATTATTAACCAAATATCTAAGAGTAGAATGATTTGTAAACATCTTAAAGTGTTGGCCTAAAAAGTAATTTATGAACTTCTGCATTGCATATACCATAGTTACTCCTTCCCTTTTTGTAGTATTGTAGTTCTTCTTTGAATCTAATGGCTTCCTGCTTGCAAATGAAATTGGGTGATCTATATCACCTTCTCCTGGTTGTGTCAATATTGATCCAAATGTTATTGAAGATGCATCCACATGCGCATGAAATTCTTTTTACCAATCTGGAAATACAAAAAATTGGCACAATCACCATCTTCTCCTTCAAGATATCTAAACTCTATTGGCACTCCTCATTCCATTGATATTTGATGTCCTTCTTCAACAATTTCTCCACTGGCGCAATAATTTGTGCATATCCCCTTATGAATTTCATGTAATGCCCTATATGACCAAGTGTACTCTTCAACTGGCGCACTGACTTAGGTGGTGGTAAATTAACTATGACAACAATCTTCGTAGGATCAACCAACATACCTTGTTTACACACCATATGCCCTAACAAGGTTCCAAAAGGTGCGTTGAAAATACATTTCTTAATATTCAATGAGATCTGGAACTGTCTACACCTATCCAACAACAATATTATTACTTCAAAATGATCCTTTAATAAACTAAAAACTGTCCAAACATCCAAGTAAACTTCCAAAAACGTATGTATGAAATCCTTAAATGTTTCTACTACTACTCTAGATAAAATTGCAGTGCATTCTTCAATCCAAATGACATCATTTCATATTGATATGATCCTCATTCTGTAGAAAATGTTGTCTTATGTCGATCTTCTGGCGGTGTCCTGATCTGATGTTATCCTGAAAACCCATCTATAAATGAATAAGCTTCTTGACCTCCTACATTCTCCAATACTTCATCTATAAATGGGGTAGGGAATGGATCATGAAAACATGCATCATTCAGCTTCCTCAAGTCTACACAGATCCTAATTCCTCCTTGCTTCTTTTTATGCACTACCATAGGAATGATCTATTTTGATTCTTCCGCAGGTTCTATGACACCAAATTGTAACATCTTGTCAATTTTTGCCTTCACTTTTTGCTTATACACTATATTCGACCTATAAGGTCTCTGTCTTATTGGTTTGGCATATGGTTTCAAAGGGATATTCATGTCTCCAAGTTCTCCTATTAATCCCTTCATCTCTGAGAACGTTGCTGGGAACAGATCACTATATTCACGCAATAACTATGTTATTCTTTCTACTGTGTGATTATCCCAATAATCTCCAATACTTGCAATCTCTGGGTTTTTTGTTGTTCCAATATTTACCTTATTTATCTTCAAGGGTATAGCATAATCTTCTGAATCTAGCTTTGGACCATCTACCTCTGTCTCTCCTTCAAATTTTGTAATCTTGATGTTGCACGAGTTTTCTTATGCCGTGTCTTCTTCTTCTGCGACATGATAACAGTGTAGCAACTGTCTGTCGGTCTGTCTCTACTGATTTTGATAAGCTTTCACCATTTCCACTTTAGGTTCTTCAAAAATTCTTTCTCTTACCACCTTCAGTGCTGTATCTATTTCTGGACTCTCATTTTCAAAGGAAAATGTAATCACAAAATTCTGTTGCATTTCTTCCCAATTTGCAATTTCCCTGCATTGTTCCTGTTATGTGTACCAGTTCTTTGGAATGCCTTATAATGTGTGAATAAAATGATGTGGCCATTCTTGTGGTGGTACCAATCTCCATTGGACCATGCACATGTCTGTTTGTTATCTGGGTTGTCCAATCCCATCATACTTCTCCAAAAATTTGTTTTCCTGCTCTGTGCCAAATCAAATGCACATTAACCTCTTGCAATGAAACCAATTATTAATCTTCTTCTTCTGTGTACCCCGCCAACGGGAAGGTGTTTATTTCAAGGGCAATGTCTAGTGCTTGTAATATTTGATTCTCCAAAACTTATACCTCAAAATTCATTGAAAACTCTTCTAAATTATTCTGACCATAAAAAGTAGGAGGTTCTCTTACCTCTGTACCAAACCATCCTAGCACGTGCGTCATTCTGTCACATCTTTTGGTAGATAATTCATGTAATCTCTGTTGTCAGTTTTCCATTCATGTGTGAGAGTTTGAAGCACAAGAACTAATACTCCTCCAACTCAACATTCCATCTGCAGTTGGGTTGATGTAATCCTCTTCACGCATAGTAGTTCTATACAACTGATTTACATCTTCTGTAATAAAATTTTCTGTCGCAAGTTCCACATACCTTCCTCCTTCTGAGGGATCCAATGGTGCAATAAATCCATATTCTCCTGATTCAAAGATCATCTTCCTGGTATTCAAATTGATAATATCCCGATTATCAAATGCCTAATCCAGTCCCAACAATCTTGGATAGGGTGCAGTGTTATCTACTATGTCAATCACTTCAAAGTCTGCCATGGTGCGCACACCATCCAAATCTATTGGTATTCCCTTCAATCTATCAATTGGAACCACTCTATGCTGATTTGTTAGCTTCAACTGAATAGGTGAATACTCGAATGTAGGTTACCCCATAGCTTCCCATGTTTTTTTAGGCAAAACATTCACTTCAGAACTCAAATCTAGTATGATATCCCCCATATTGAAATCACCTATGTTTGCATTCAACCTGAATTCCCTACTTGTTCTTCTCTTCTTAAGGATCCGACTAACTTTCTTTACCCCTTCTTCCCCAACATTACACTTCTCTAACATATTTTGTAACACTTGTAGAGATGGCTTATCATTCAACAATTTCATACAAGATACCAAAAAGTTTCTCAAATTATTGACCTTTTATGTAGGCTACTCCTTACTGGTCTGATCAAATAACTGGGGCATGTCATACACTGGTATCTCATCTATTGGATTTTTTCCTAAAGTAGATGCAATATTATCCTTCAAAATCTCATGTCTCACCTCTTTGAAATCCTCCTTCTCTTTGCGTGCATCAAACTTTTGTTCAGGTTTTGCATTCTTCCTCATCCACTGGTGTATATCCTTGTTCTGCTTTGCTGCATCATCTCCTATCTTAGCTCTACCTCTAGCAAATATGTTGATCTTCTTCCCATCCTCTTCTCTGTTTTCCATAGAAATCCATTGGACATTCTGATTGTTTCGGTTCCTCTTGTCCTGTATCTTTACTAATAGTGTCAAACAATCTTCTGTCTCGTGATCTATTACGTGACAATACATACATGTCGCAGGTGGTAATGGACAATCTCTTGCATAGTATCTAGGTTTCTGACAATTATGAAAAACTATTGGTCCTTAACCTCCTCCAAATCCTCTTCCTCCACAACGTCCTCCTCTATAGCCTCCTCTATTACCCTGATTATCTCCATGTGGTGTATTGTACTGTGGTCCCTGATTATACTGTGGTGGCACTTGAAATTGTTGTGCATTATTATACTATGGTTGTCCTGCAAATTGTTGTGCGGTATTATATTGTGGTTGCTGCATAGGTTATTCTGTCATTAATTCAACATGTACCCTATAAGTATCTAAAGTCCTCTCCTTCATTATTTCCAAAGTTCTGCAGTCCTTGTCTTCATGTCCAACTGACTTGCAAAAATTACAAAATGTAGTCTTTGGTATTGTTTGATACTTCTGTATCATGGGACAATGATAAGGATCATGCCCATTTGTTCTACATATCTCACACCATGGTCCTCCTAAATATAAAATATTTTTCATACCTACTCCTATATACTGTGCAAATAATGGACACTCATTCTTATGGTGACCTTCTGTCTTGCATAATGTACACCAAGCATATTCACTTTTTTCCTTTCCCTTATTTTGATTCAACTGAAATGTTAGATTATTTATATATGGTCTTAGCTCTTCCACAACTGGATCTGTATGCTTATACTAATTTCCTCTAAATACAAGGTTGCTTCCAAGGCTTGGGCCTGAGTTTGAAACTTTTGTTCCCTCAATGGATACTTCAAATGTGCCAACAAAGAGTTAACAAATAATTGTCTATGTTGCATATCAGTAATAGGGTACTTCAACTTACCTTTTAACCTCTTGAACTTCTAATCAACCTCCCAGATTGACTCACCTAGATTCTGTTTGATCTCTATCATCTCATTCATGAACTGGTCTAAACTAGGTCGTTGAAATTCATCGATCAATTGCTTCTTCACATCTGCAACAGTTGTAGGTGCTATCATTGGATTATTTACTGTGAGACCCATATACCAGTCCAGTGTGCGGTCTTTGAATGTGATTTCCAACTATGCAAACTTTGTATCTTCATCTGTAATCTGCTTAGATGCCCAAATCTTCTCACAAATGAACAAGTGCTTCTCTGGGTCATCCGACCCTTCTCCACAAAATTCTGGTAACCGAATAGTTGGATCTTGTCTTTCCATTGTGAAGTTTGTTGTACTACCACCTCCGCGTGGTGTAGATACTTGACTACTACTAGTTGAGCTTATACTTCTGCTTGAATTTCCACTGGACCCACTTCCTACTAAAATCCTTCTACCACTAATCACTTGTTATATGAACGTTTCTTCTTCTTTACTTGTCTTATTCACACATGGGGTTGTGGGTTCCACACTAATTCAGATATTGAATGAAGAGCTTTCTTCTGTGTCGGACCTCTAACCTTTGGTTTTCCTCTCATATGTGGTGCGTAAGATTTCCTCAATCTGCCCCGTTGCACGAAGATCCTCTAGCTCTTCCTCATCACTGCCCAATCCCTCTCTCTCGGCTACTACCCTCTTCTTACTATTGATCTTATACAGGTAGGGTCGTCCGTTGCGTGTCACTCCTCCTTTCCTTATTATTTCCCTAGTATGTTCCTCATCCATAATGATGGAGTCCATTACTTCCTTCTTGTGGCCTCTCTCGAAAGCCTTCTCCATATTTCATATCTTCCTTAGTGCTTCCCCCAATTCCCCCATGCACGCAAAGTGATATAGTTTTCTGAATCCATGGTCATCATGCCTTTATATCATGCAGTAATATCTTGATCGATGTGTAAAGTGACCTAATGTACCTTCCTCTTGGTCCTTTCAAAAACTCCTACTCTGCAGCAGTGTAAGACTTTATTGTATCGACTACAAATTTAGTAATAAACCCTATAGTAATATTGTCTAATTAGAAATCCACTATGCACTTGAATTTATTATTAACCCTCTCCAACCGCGCGATATTCTCAGTAGTCCACTCAATTAGCCTTATTCGATTAGTTGGATGAGTATCCTTCAACCTCAATATCCACTCCTGTAACAACTATGGAAAATAACAAAAACATGCCTCATGAAAATCAATAAACACATACCTCTATAGATACTAGCGCAGTGTATACCCTGAGCTTCTATTGTTTCTCTGTGCAAACTCGAGTTTCTTTGTTTCCAACTATCTTTAAATCTCTTGCTTCATAGGATTCCATGGCCTAAACATCCCTTTATACCATTGCATTCTCTTCACTTTCCTCATCAAATCCCTTCCAGGTTGTTCTTCCGAGTTCCGATTAGTAATGGAACCATTTGTTGGATGTATGGGTTGACCCGGGTTATACCTTAGTTCTCCAACAAAACCCTAGAAACCATCGGCTCCTCTGGTAAACCAGAAGGCAACATTGTGCACAAAGTGCACAACACAGTCTCACCTGAGATGGCTTATGGGTGATTGCATGACTCATATGTCTGCAATCATGGAAGGGATATTGCTCCTGGGGATGTCAAGCATACTACTATTCTTCTTCTTCAACATTCACCATTCATTAGATTTACCATTCAATTAACCCTTAACATTCATTCCATAACTAATCTAGTGCGCGATGTAAAACAACCTTAACAAATTCATGTATTCATTCATTCATTCAACATAATAAGCATTTAAAAGCATAAATAACACATAAGGGAACCATTCCACACAATAATACAAGTTTTACCATGGTTCAACCCCCCTGGGCTACACCCACAAAGATTTGTTTCTTCTTATTATTCTTCATCAAAAGTTCGCGTTGCGCGCTTTACATCAAAAGATGCATATATGTGAGGCGGACCAATGTCACACCAAGCTCCGCAGCTTGCGACCTGACCCTTAGTTATACTTCATCTGACTCAACATCACTAGATCTCCTTAGATCATACAATCAAAACTGATTACTTCAAAACTCATAAATGTTCTCAACAGATACTTCAAACATGATAAAAAAGATGATCGAATGATACCTCCTATCTACCTCATACATCATATTTATACTTCAAAAGTGGGTAAAAACCTTACATTATAATCCAAAACCCTAATTCTAAGTGGACTCAACTTGTCCACATTCTAATTGCCTTCGTGTGCTAATCCAAAATTCTGCCGCACTGTTTTTCCTTTGTTCCCGCCGCGTGCTGCTTCCTTGGTCCATTCTACTTTGTTTGTTGCACTATTTCCTCAAACTTTGCTCCCAAAATAGCTTGCTCCAACATGTATTGTTATCGTTGAAGCTATAGTAGTGGATTCATGTACCTTGAAGTAACATCTAACCTTAGTCCCATACATAAAATACAATATTACCTCATAATACAATTTAACCTATTACCGATAAAACATTCTCTTACAACCTATACACAGTGTATAACAAAAAAATCCTACTTTGATACTTAATTAAAATATCTCGAGTTGAATACAATTACACGTTTATGTCCGCTCTTAATTACAAGTGATGACATCCTCAACTAAAAGTGTGTATTTTTTACTTAGAAGTGCAAAATAAATAAAACTTCCGTTATATTTGAGTAGGATATCTTAAAAATCACATAAATAGAGAGAAGTAGGATCTTATGAAATGGTGAGGCCGTAATTTTTAACGAGTTCTACTATTTAGTAGACACGTCACCATTTGAAGGTTGTTTAACATCCAACAAAATTAATGCCTTTTTAAGTCATGTATTTTGTTTAATAGTGGTAGTTAGAATGTGTTATATACTTTGAGTTTTTGGTGGTAGTTAAAGTGGGGTATTGTTGTTTTTCTTACTTAAGTTTGAAATAAAATTAATTAATTTTTAAGTTATGTATTTATTTTATTAACAATAATTAAAAAGAATAACGTGTAAATGGGTTTTCTTTGATGGTTAAAGTGGGGTATTATTATTATTTTCACTTATATTTGATTTTTAGTTATAATATGTTTGTTTTTTATGGTTTATTTATTCACACAAATGGTCATTACGGTAGGTTGATAGGTTGACAAATTACGGTAGGTTGATAGGTTGAGTGTGATTATTTTTTTGAGTGTGATTATTCCTCAATAATTTATAGTAGAATATATTTTTTTAATCTCAATTTCTTAATTAAGAGTTGTTAACATAAATCTATCAATCAAATCTCTTAATAATTTATGGTAGAATATATTTTCTTAACCTCAACTTCTTAATTAAGAATTGCCTTCATAAATTTATCAATTAAATCTCTAATACTAACCAAAACATTAAAAAAAAAAAAAAAACATAAAAAAAACACAATGTACTAAAACTCTTAATAGTATTAATAACTATGTCAATTCAACTTAGAGAATGTACCTTAAAATTAATTTTCTAATTTACAACATTTTTAATACAAATAATATTTGTGAACTCCTATGTCTTATAGAATGCTAAAGGTGTTTATATGAAATCCAAAAATGACATCTTAGGTCGTTTTCCACCTATCTTTGTTGGCCTCTTTCATATCTATCAACAATTCCATTTTCTTTCAACATGTAAATTACAAGTACATGGATGGAAACAACAACACGAACATGATTCTTTTGTTGACAGATTTCTTTCATTGTTCATATCTTTCTCTTCTTCTTATTTTCCATTGATGACAAAGTATCCACTAGGCCAATCAATATGGGGACTACTCCTTTCCTACCTACCGAGGAATAATAAAGTGATACACTCATTATTGATGTCATACCCTTCTTTAAGACCAAGAAACCTCCACATCATTGGACATTTATCATTAGCTCAACACATTTTTGTCTTGAACTCCTTCTGGAGCCCTAAAGGATTGGAGGAAGTTGGGTTAACCATCTCACCTACAATCCTTAGCCCAATCCATACCTTTCTTCTCCACATCACATGATATCCCTTAACATTCAATAACTTTCACTCAATTAATGGTGAATGATATGTAGTCTTTAATTCAATGACACTCTTCCATCCTTAGCCCAATCCATACCTTTCTCCTCCACATCACATGATATCCCTTAACATTCAATAACTTTCACTCAATTAATGGTGAATGATATGTAGTCTTTAATTCAATGACACTCTTCCTTTTGTATATGTGATGGAGAAACATGTGTGGTTATCAAAATTTACATTTTTTTTTGTTTCTCCTTCGTCTTTGCATTCTCATCCCATCCCTTACACTTCCTGCAAGTAACTTATGTTGTCTCAGACGTTGCATGATATGTGGATTTCAATCAAAATGGTGTTTTTTCTTTCAATATGTGATGGGTGAATACTAGTTTTCTCTAGTGGGTCAAGTGAAATTTCACACATCATACCTTGAAGGCTAAATCTCATGTGGTTGTGTTCGAAGGTCCAAACCCTCACTCGTCCTCCAAAAACTTCAACATTGTTTGCCTAGCAAGTTTTTTAGTATTTTAATTCTTGACAAAGCTAAGAGTATTTTCAACATTGACAGATGAATAATAATTGTAATTAACACATGTCAATGATGGTGTTCCTCAAATTAGCAACCACTTTTTCATTTTGTATTTCATACTTAGGAAACGACCATGTTTGCTAGCTTTAAAAAGCACTAAAAATATTTTGAATACCATACTTTTAAAGAGTTAAAGTGAGTCTTAAAAAGGGAATGGATAGTTTATAATGCAATTCTACATACTCTATATATCTTAACTTAATTAATACATTTAATATATTTGATGAGGTCGTTGTTGAGATCTCCATGCAATTCAAATTCAAGGCCACCAATTACCACACTAATTTAAGAATAAACTTCAACTTCTACCGTGACTTTTCAATCGTCCTTTCTAGGACATATGAGGTAGAACAATTTCCTTTATTACCTTGTCCTCCATATCTATCTATCAATTCACTTCAACATTCTCATTTACTTGTTTCAAAGGTATACTATACATTATGCATATGAAATTGTTAAAAATACCACTATAAAAATTATGCCACCATAATTAATTTTAAAACATGGTATGTTAGTTAGTTCAATTGTTCATAATGTTACACATTCATTTGGTTTTTTGGGGGTGTGTTGTGGAACATTTTCCACCATCAATTGAAAACTACAATAACCCTAATTAAAGTATTCTTATATATTATATAAAATCATTCACTCGACCGTATTTTAAATGTTTTAGGTGAGAATGTTATCTGATTTTCCTTTTCTTCCCATTTTTCGAGATGGTCCCAGTTTGAGATGGAGAACATTATTGACCACTAGTTTGGACAATTAACATTTAACACTATGATTAAGACTTTCTTCACACATGTTTGTATTTATCACTTAATATATTTAATAAAAAAATTATTATAAAATTAATTGAGATTGTTGTTACCCATGGTAACGGTCCCTTACTTCTTTATATAGTCTTCTTGATAGGTTACAAAGGGGAGTGTTATATTGTTCGACAAAAATTTTGGGATTACATACTTTTAAGATTTGAAAGTTCTTTGTCTCCTTTGTATAATTGGAATATGAATCCAGATTCTTCTTCTATTTAATGCACAAGTCTTCTTGTTTCATGGTTATTATTTAGTGTTTATTATTTGAATCTTTTTTAATGTTGTTAATTTGTATTGCCCCGAAAATGAATGACTTTTCCTTCCTTAGCTTCAGTGGCAGCAGAGAAAGCCGTTTTATTATAGGGGATAATGTATCATCACAACTCAATCATAGGAAACCTACTGTCACCTTCCCTAAACCAAGTATATTTGAACAACCCAAACCAAGTATATTTAAACAACCCATTATCTAAATTGAAACCATGTTGTCATCTATCTAAGCCAACACATGATAATCCATAACCCAAAACTTATTCCATTATCACTATGAAGAAGCACGTTGAAGTATTGTGTAATGACAATTGTGCCTTGAAATTCCCTTTCTACTACTTACATTTCATTGAGATGCCCACAACTATTCACATGTGTGCCTATTATGAGGTAATTTTGGTGCAACAAATTCAGATTGACTTTCATAGTGTGGATGATGATGTGGAGAATAAGTTTAATATACTGTGTGCACTACCATTCAATATTTGTATGAATTACTATATGATATTGAATCCAATTGCATAATTAGTCAATCTTTAATCCCATGTAAATTGAGAAAGGAGATTAAGCTCGAGTCTCTTTTTAAAGCAGGTGGTCCTACTTGTATTAAGTTATGAGTCTTAATGAACTAGATTTTATAATGTTCAGGAAGATAATGAGATGATTCTATCCTTTGTCTTTGATTATTCTTGAGTTAGAGTGTACTTGAGAGTCATTGTTAATAGGTTAGATTTTCGTTTTGTTCAAAGTATTTTATACTACTCAAAAAGTTTAGTCACTAGGCGACATTGGCATGACTTTGCTAGTTGGGCATGACCATTAACCACTTGTATAATCCAAAATACGCCTAACTGACATGTCCTGACCAAACCCAAGCCAAGCACCTTCAAGAATGAAAAATGCAAGAGTATTTGTTTCACCATAGGGGATGATGCATCATCACCACCCAACCATAGGTAACCTATTGTCACCTCCCCCAAGCCAAGCATCCCTGAACAACCCATTTCCCAACATGAAACCATGTTGTCATCCCTCTAAGCCAACACACAATAGTTCGTGAAGATCATGTCCCTCCTTCATTAGGCCTTCACATATCGTCGATGCACTTATCAACATTATTTCATTTCCATGGATATCACACACAATCTAGCACATTGCCATGTTGTGTCGTCCTCTGTTGAACCCGTCTATGTAGCACCTCATTGGTTGTCTACCCCTGCTACACAAGACATCCTTGGTCCTCCTATCCTACACACTAGTGCATTATCCTAATCATCTCACAAAGCACCATGAATCGATCACCAAGGCTACCAAAACATAAGGACTCAGCGTGCAACTTTCCAAGTATGTCAGGCACGCCCTTCATTGTGCCATTGTCAATGTCACCTCAAGTTGGGTCCTTACAATTACCATGTTGAGTTGTAGTAATGAACATCATCAATGTTCTTAGAGACAACATTTAAGGGATTTTATTACTTTTGGTCATGCTAGTACATAGTTTCCAAGGTGTTGGTAGATGATATTGGATCAAAGAAATTTTGTAGCAATGGTCTCATTGCTTCTTGACACCATGAGTTCATTGATTTATAGTTTAATATTTCTTCTAGAGTTTAATTGCAAGCATTATTTCGAGATTATGTGATTGTGTTCAAGGATGACTATAGAGTTGGTTTTTAATTAGATTGACCACTATGTGTTTTTTATTGATCTATGAACAAATCAATGTTGACACTACATTCATATATGCAGGAGATGGCTCCTATTTTGGAGATCTGACGATATTTTTTGTAGAGATGGATCATGTTTTGGAGATCTAATGATAGTTTTTGCAGAGATGGCAAAGAGTTGATATATATTCGAGCCTTGTGCATGTGTTGTGATGATTGCAGAGACATTAGTTGATGACAAGGATTTATGTCTCTAATTTGCAAGATGTTGATGTAGAATAGGAGTGAACCCAATATTCAACATTAATTTCCATAGACCTGGTGTTTACACTAGTCGATACCTTTATATTATGGTAGAATGAACTAATAACCATAGGGACCTTCTAATTAGTCCGAGAGATTATTAGAGATGAGGAGGATGGCCACCCACACTACATAAAGGAGGGGTATCATGAAGATATGTGGGGATGAGTAGAGCACACAAGAGTAGTAGGAGTTGAGTAGATAATTGTGACATCCATGGGATGGGCGACCTACAGAGGAGTACATAAAGTAGCAGTAGGAGTTAGTAGATTATTGGTTTGCACATTAGCATACATGCATATGATTATTTGGTTGCAGTTGAGTTTGGGATTTTTGCATATGGCTTGAGTTGATTTACAAATGTACTTGTTTTTAGGGTGAGACAATGATAGTGGTGGGGGCATGTTGGCACCGTTTTCAACATTTGAAGTTTGACATTATGGTTGACACTTTATCCACTTAGATATATTTGTATTTATGAGTTAATGTACTTTTAGGAGAGGTGACTATGGAGTTAGTTGAGGTGGGTGTTATGTCTCCTTGCCCCTCTTGGGTAAGGAGGAAAATTTGTACAATTGTTTCTTGAATGAATATGAATCTAGATTTTTCTATTTATTATGCATTGTCTTCCTTGTTTCATGGTTATTATTGAATGTTTATTATTTTAATCCTTGTTTCCCTTTGTCGGACTTGTGCCCTAAAGATTATAGGGTTTACCTTGGTACCATCCTCAAAATGAGGGGAAGTACTTGGGGGTTTTCCCTGGGCTTTGTAA
>CBVK0100098870.1:0-11043 GCA_900067695.1 Picea abies
CGACCATAAATGTTGGAACTATAAATTTAAGTGGTTGAGTTTGTATAATCTGAGCACCCCAGGGGTTTTTCAGGACGTTGAATCCATTGATGCATTCAGAAATGCAATTTAAACAACATAAATGGATGATTTCACCCAGATTTATATCGCCAGATTTCGGTGAAAAATGCCAAATGTAGAACGTTTAGAGAATGTTGAGAGACGATGCCCATCGAGCAACTGGTCTAGAGGAGAGACTCTGAAAAACGATAGTCGTTTTCTACTCCCAACCAAGGGTCTTCACCCAAATGTACCTTTTGACCATTGTTGATTGTCCAAACAGTCTAAGGGCCTACAAGTGGAAATGCATTAACTAACACTTTCCATACGATGGAACCTTTAGTTGACTTTCGTAGGTGCATGTAGCAAACTTCCCTCGTAAAGCCATGCAAATACCTAGTCTTCATAATCCTTCCCCATAAAGGGTTGTTGTGGGTAAGTCTCCACAGGATTCTAGCAGTTAGAGACTAGGTGAATAAGTGGATATCCTTTAATCCCCATACTCCTAATTTTTTAGGGGTCACCACCCTACTCCATTTCACTAGCATGAAACCTCCTAAACTGCGAGACCATGACCATAAAAATTGGAAGCTTATCTTCCTTATTTTAGTCAGAATGCCTTTTGGCACAACTGCTATCGATGTCTAGTAGACGAGCATACTTTCCAGCACTGATTTGACCAGCACAAATCTTCCTCCCCTTGAGAGTAGCCTATTCACCCAGAGCGATATCCTAGGCTCGACTGTTTTGTAAAGCCACAACCAGTTCGCAAATCAATAGTTATCCAGCTTAAGGAGAAAACCAAGATATTTAAAACCTGTATCCAATTCTCTTATAGGAAAAGGAAGAATATTTTCAATCTGTCGTCAAGTTAGCTCAGGCAGTGTGAAATAAAACAAGATTTGTTGATATTTATTTCCATACTAGTGGCTTTACAGTAAAGGTTCATAATGTCTTTTAAGGTGGTTACGTCCCTCAAGGAACCATTTGCAAAGAAAAGCACATCGTCAACGAAGAGGAGGTGAGAAACGGATTCATGACTTGGCATCTTGACCACTCGGAAGCTACCTTTTGATCTAGCATCATAGATCAATTTGCTCAATGCTTTCACCACGATAAGAAAAAGAAAGGGGGATAAAGGACAACCCTGTCTTCCTCTTGAGGCTTTGAAAAAACATGAAGGGGCTCCATTTATGAGTATGGTGAAAAAAGTTCACTGAACACACCCCATAATCAAGTTTACGACTGATAATTTCATTCCCATTTTAATCAAGACTAAACAGAGGAATGTCTAGTTTACCCTATCGTAAGCTTTGGATAAATCCAACTTGTGAATAGTCGTTGCCTGTTTGGATTGTTTGACTAAGTGAAGAGCTTCTTGGGCAAGTGACATCACATCGTGAATTTGTCTTAAATAACTCTTGCCACTATTTTATAAATAACTTTACATCAAGAAATCAGCCACTAATCCCCAAAGCTTTCTCCATCCTATCTTTTAGGAATAATGACGATAAACGTAGAGTTAAAAGTCGCCAAGACTTTTCCTGACCTTTGAGTTTCTCTTACCACCTTAATTAAGTCATCCTTCAACAAGTCATGAAAGCCAATGAAGAACTCTACTGTAAGGTCGTTGGGCCTAAGAACTTTTTCGAGACATTTATCTCACTCCACAATTGAGTTCTATATATTTGTTGGGCATCTTCCTCCTACTCCAACGGGACATCTTTCTTTTGAACGATGATTACAGTGTCTTGCTACAACAACGATTTTTCATTGAATAAATCTCTACCCTCTTTGAAACAACAGGCCACTGAGACAATAACAATCCTCCATGTAGCCAATATTCCAACCATATAGACATTAATAAATCTATGTCCAACTGATTTTCCTTTTGGAGTATTTGAGCCTGAATTCGATTTGCCTTTGACATTCGATCTAGTGGATGGGCATCTGGTTATGAAGATGCATGCACTTTTCAAGGAGAATGTATTGTATTGTTGTGGTATCCAAATGATCGATGATGCAGTGCAGTGGATCTGATTTTGTACATCCTTCAAAATTAAAGAACAAAATCTTTATGTTGAAAACAGTTTCAAGATTTTGAACATGGAAAATGAATGTTTGACACAAATTCTTTACTTTTTATTTATATTAGAGGGGATAATGAAAAACAAAAGAATATGCCATGTTTGTAGTTTGAATGTATAAATCAAATTTTTTGGCATGAGAAAGAAGATTGGCAATTTTAGTGTAAAATTTAGAAGAATCATTTCAAATTGATGTATTTGCAGATATTAGATGTTAATATTGCATAATCCAGTTGCAATAAAAATATTCAAAAATGCTAAATCTATTTCTATATTAAAAACAACAATTTCATTAATCCAAATTATAATTTTGATAAACAATGTTTACCAAATTTCAAATTTCAGAAAAGCTCAAAAACTTTAAATATTTAACCTTCTTCCTATACAATGTCAAAAGAATGTCTTTGGCAATACTTTTCATGAATATTGCACAACTGAAGTGAGTATTAGGGATTAATTAATTTTAAAATGCTCAAAAGGTAGCATGTCAAGGGCATCCCAACCAAGACAGCTTAAGCTCATAAATGTGAGCTATGTTCACAAGCTAGAGCTCGCTGCCACCCTTGCTACCATTGCTCAGGAGATTTGAAGAATAGTGTGCCATAGCCTATTTACTATTTGAGCAAAGAGTGAGTATTAGGGTTAATTAATTTTAAAATGCTCAAAGGTAGCACGCCAAGAGCATCCCAGCAAAGACAGCTTAAGCTCATAAATGTGAGCCATGTTCACAAGCTGGAACTCGCTGCCACCCTTGCTACCATTGCTCAGGAGATTTGAAGAATAGTGTGCCATAGCCTATTTACGCTACCATTGCTCAGGAGATTTGAAGAATAGTGTGCCATAGCCTATTTACCATTTGAGCAAAGACTCGAGTTTAAATTTCATCCTATGGATGAGAAACTTGTTATTTTTTCTCACGGAAAAAAAAATTAACAGCTTCTGCAAGCATAGAGGCACATTCAAACACGTGTGAATTTTGACATCAAATTGCAGTGTTCTAGAAGCCTTAGTTTTCCTCTTCACAGGGTTATTTTTCATTGTTGTTATATGTATATTTATTTAAATTTATCTGTTATATTTACTAACAAGAAAGTAGAACAAATGTCTGAGAAAACTTTACAAGAAAATCAAAGAGATGCTTCTCCACATCATTCATGGATGGTATCCCTAGTAAACCTATTGATGAAAACTAGTGCACTTCACTCAAAAGGATTTGAAACAAATAATTATGTGAACAGAAACAACAAATTACCCAACAATATTGACAACAGCCAAATGAACCAACCTCTCTACTGTAACACTTATATATATATATATATATATATATATATTATATATATATATATATATATATATATATGTAAACAGTGAGAAATTATACTTTCCAATTCCTTCAAAATAAAATAATATCACATGCGACTTCATCATTTTTCATACTATGGTAATCCGGTAATCCTCATCACTGATGACATGTACTTTCCAATTCCCTCGAAATAATGTCACATACAACTTCATCACTTTTCATAATCTTCATCACCACTGACAAAACAGTAGATTGACACAAACATGAAATAGACGCCAATCTAGTTTCTGCAACCCGCAATAGACTATGTATAGTGCTGCAGAGACCATTGCACTCCCCAAACGAAGGACGATAAAGCCAAGGTGGGGGACCAAACGTAATATTTTAATATCGACGTCAGATAAAGCCAAGGTGGGGGACCAAACGTAATATTTTAATATCGACGTCAGAGACAATAATATTAGATTTATGAAAAGCTGTCAAAACTCCTTAGGCATTAAATAACTTTGGTAATCACGGTCAATAGGATGCAAAAGAATTTCATCCACCAAGTTTTATCAGAAAAAAATGAATTTAGGAAATTGTCAATTGAATTAAAAATAAACTCAAGCATTGGTCCAAGTTTGTCTAATCCGACACTTAATTATATAATTCCTAAAGGGAGGGACTAAAAAGAATGTAAGCCTTAAAGACAGGTATTTTCCATGTAGCTTTGTATAGAAACTAATATCCATATGATTTTCTAAGGAATTTCATATCTCGTCCAACTCTTGGCTAAAGTTTGGACATGAATATGAAGAAGCACAAATTTCTCAGTCAACTTAATGTATAAGAAGATGAATTGTCATTAACAAGTAAGAAAATTGCAGGGTTAGTTAATGCGTGATGTGGAAAACATAGAATTTGCAAGCATAAAACTTTTAGGCCAAGTGATATAATGACTATGTACTAATAATTAATGGGATAACAACAATAATTCCCAACACAATTACTTCACAAAGCGGTTCCACGTTCAACTAGACAACGTTCAAATTGGATTACCAAATAAGCCAGTGATGTTCTTAATGGAGAAAATCTAAACGCATGGTTCCACAGTTTTGAGACCAATTTTTAGACCTAACAAAATTTGAGAGGTCAGTAGAAGATCATAATTGTCACGGTTTGTATCTCAGAGAATTCAATGTGCAGAAGGTGCAGTGGTATAAAGATCCATTATATAAGCTCTCCATCAAGCTTATAATGGAAAAACTATGTCAGATGAATATAACACAAGTACATATTCACAAATACAAGACTTTTACTATAATTACACAACAAAAGTCAAAGGTGGCAGTGTCTTCTACATTAGCTTGCACTCCCTGACGCTAGTGCACTGCCTGACATATATTAGACAGTAGGTTATGCCGAGAGGACCATTCAATTTCCAGTTGGTATCTCTTCAGCATGGGAAAGTATCCCTTCTTGTTAAATTTACATGCAGCAGCGAGAACCATTCTCCTGGAGGATGGAAGTTTTTCAGCACTATCTGGAACCTAGATCTCTGTTGTATTCATAGAACGGATATAATTGTCTATGACTTGAAAATTGTTCTTGTTTTCTTTTTATATATATGCTGTTCATGCTCCTGATCTGAGTTGTCTTGTTTAAAATTAAAAGGAGACTGTTGTTTTCATCTTTACCCTAGAAATCTAACACTTCTCTAGGTCAAGAACTCCCTTTTGAAAAAGCCTAAAGGTATTCGCCTACATTGTCCAGATGTTGCCTAACTTGTACACAACCAAAGGATTAGGATCTCTCGAGCATGACAAAGTGTTCCATCTCTAGGTCAAGAATTTCATTTTCTAAAAAGCATTTCAGTACATTGTCAAGATGTTGCCTACCTTCTACACAACCAAAGGTCTACTACATATTTTGTGAAGAAGATGCACCCATTCGAGCAACAAAAAATGAGGATAATTTGCTCTAAACAGGGAGGAAAAGATGAAACACGGGGTTTAATCTAATTTATTCATTTCTTATCATTAACAACTATCTATTTTAATATTTTATAAATTAGCTATTTTTAGCCTATATTTGTGTGAAGAAAGTTATTTTTGTTAAATAGCCTATTTGTTGAAGATAATTTCATAATAATTTTGGCACAAACTTGTATTTTAAATATGTACTTTTGAGTGATACAAAGACAAACATAGTTTTGAGGAAGTCATTATCTCTTTTTCACAATTTTTGTGCATTCTTCCATTTTCACATTGGTGCACATTGTTTGTGCAGTATACAATGGGAAAATTGATACAAAACTAGCAGTGCTATCCCCAATCGATTCATCACAAGTACAGCCTAGAATTTCAACTCATACATTGTCAAATAAAGAGGATATACGTGATGTTAATTAATTGCACAACTACATCCAAGAGCCTCAAATTC
Organism: Picea abies; assembly: GCA_900067695.1. Classification (NCBI taxonomy): domain Eukaryota; kingdom Viridiplantae; phylum Streptophyta; class Pinopsida; order Pinales; family Pinaceae; genus Picea; species Picea abies. The sequence goes on from CBVK0100098870.1 coordinate 5,854, forward strand.
CTTGCTGAGAGTGCCCTGGAAGGCCTACCAGCTCCTAAAGCATCTTCCATCCAATAACAAATTTGCAACAGTATCTGTAAATATAACTCATTGAAATCAACAATATCATTCTTTGACCAATTCTATTTGGTTCTGCTGGCATGGGCAATCGATCTCTTCCCCTTTTTAGAACAAAAGGCAAACAATTAGAGTCATTTGCTAGTTAGAATGTGGGTTGCATAAATCTCCCAAGAATTAGCACACCAGATGTATGTACTATGTTTACATCATTCTCCAAGAATTAGCACATACAGGTGCTGAAAGGATAGATACATGATCAATATAGTACCTTCATCTACTGGATTCTAATGTACCGATTGGTGCCATGTTTGGCCCAATGATTCTTCAAGTCAACTGGATATTCTAAACTATATCCATCAGCAATTAACCTCGCTAACAGTTTTGCAAATGCTCCCCCACTCATTTTCCTACCACCCAGACGAGCGCCCCGTTTATTGGGGTTTAATGGGAGAGGATAAATGGATATAGATGTGGTGCAGCAGGCGGACTGCCAGCCACCACTACCCCACCTGTAACACTGTTGAGGAACCCCAGTGCAAGAGCACACGGGAATGGGTAAAGCTGAAGTGTCAAATGTAATTTTATTTTCTGTGTAATCTTGATCCTTCTTTTCATGCTTGACCACTGCAAGCAGTCCATTTGTTTCTTGCCCAGTTGTGTCACCCATGTTTTGTTGTATCTTAAGCACTGGAGTTATAAGTTCACAACCATTAAATACCTTATTTGATGGAGGTTCCTTCTGACCTTTTATGTTGTTATCTGCCTGATTTGTCTGCTTAGGTTGCTCAGCTAGCAGAGCCTCAGAAACTGGAGCAGGAAAAGTTTGACCTACTGTCTGGACCTTTATACCAACTAATGTTCCACACAATGGACCTCTCTGGCCAGTCAAATTGATGTGTCCAGAATATCCAAGAGCAGCTGCTGCTGCATCACGCTCCAAAAGGGCAGAGTTACGGTCTGAAATGGCAACTTCCCTTTGCAAGAGAGCAACATCCCGTTCTGCATAGGCAGCCTTCTTCTCTGCAATTGCAGTGTCCCTTTCTAAGATTGCTACATCTCGCTCTGCAATAACAGCCATGAGTTTCAATGCCGGATGGTCCTTCGTAGATTCTTCACATGTCCCCCAATCTCGAATGTCCAGTGCACTGTCACCTTCCATGGAAGCAAGACCATTAAAAACTTGTCAATTTGAACCAATTCCACTTCTATTTGGAAACTTGACAGACTGAAAGTCACTTCCTGCAAGAATAAGGAACAAGCTTTACATTCTGACAAGTATAATGTTAAAACTAGTGTTTCTTAGATTTAGATTATCCACTGTGGAATTATCGAATGACAACAAATTCAAGCCATGTACAACATAAATTAATTCACCATCTATTATCACACCTTAAAGCATACATTATCTGAAAGTATCAGCACATCCCTCTTACATGCACTTGCTGATAATGTCCTCGTATTCCTCCTACCAACATTTGCCAAAAAACTAATACTTGTGGACTGAATACAAATCGATATATCTCCCAGATGCAGATGAGGTCTGATTGTCTACTTGGCCCTACTCCTGAAATCTGCCACTTGCAATGTATTCCAGGATGTATAAGATGTAAGTTTGTTCCAAGTGCTGCATTATTTCTACATGTCTAAGGCTGCAAGCTCCTAATTTTTAATAGCAACAGAGAAGATTGTGAGATGCAGATATAAGTTTGTTCCAAAAGCCACATTATTTCTACATGTCTGCAGCTGCCAGCTCCTACATTTTAATAGCATCAGAGAAGAATGTGAGATGCAGTGTTTGCCATGGTTTTCCCAACCTATCATTGCCATGATATCATAGAGGCTAGGTCCATAAACAACAATGTTGTTATGGATCTAACTTGTACATGAATTACATTAGTTGATGTATCTGGTAGATGAAAAGTTATTATGTCATTACCTATGAGTTGTGTTGAAGAGGAGTTTTAGCTGATTAAATGGATCAAAATTTTCAAATGTGTGGCTAAAGTTTTGCTGATTGGCGAGCAGTTATTGAGGACATGAAACTTCTGATATTTGTTGCAGACATATCTGAAAGAGTATGTTTTAAACTATATTACCAAATGCCTAAAACAACTGAAAGAGGGATAATCAACCACTGCACTGAACCTTGGACAAAACACAATACGTCTTGCTAATGTTGAGAACGGCTCCTCGAGCACAACAATATATTGTGGCCACAATTTCAAACCAATTCAACAAGGATGTCTGGATACTGAAAACATGAACTCAGGATCTTCCAACCATGCAGACAAAGTCACAACTCAGACACAGGAAAAACTAGGTATAAAACTTGACAAATGAAAAATCTCGAAAAGTACTCAAGATTTCACAAAAATATTCCCAGACAAGTTTGTAGAATGCACACGTTGAGTTTTTCAGACACTCCCCAAGTACTTGCCAAGTCTCGGAAACCTCACTGAATCATCCCAAGTTTGACTGAGTTATGACTTGGCAAGTAAACTCGGCTCACTTCAGCCACAACCCAAGTTGACTCAGAGAGTATTTTGAGTATTTGCCAAGTCTTGTAACAGTATATGCAGGAAACAGAGAATCTTCCAACCATTAAAAATACGCTAGAGAAAAAGCAATTCCATCCCAATCTGCTATCAAATGCAAACTCTTTCCTAAAAACCAAGGAACACAGGCATGAGTACTTTCAAGCAAGCTTCCACATATAATCTGACATGGTACGGAATGAAAGCACTGGTAAACAATATGCTTCTGTTAAAGAACTTGGCTGAAAGTGCAGTGTACACTTATTGACTTTAAGTGGATAGGCTGTGTACCAATAATGTGTGCCTATAGAGAAATGCACACTACCAACCTACAATTCCAATATTGTCCTGTCATAGAGATTTGTCAGAAGATAACTAACCTGAGATAACAATTGATGAACCTGGAAACACCATCTCAACAAGCTCAATTTATAGTTAAGTTTAATCATCAAATCTCCAATCTTTTAAGGCTAAGTTACTTTCTTTTATTGCTCCATTCTTGTGCATGCTTGATAAGAAAAACCCAGACGAAATATTGTCCCTAGTGCCTTGGGGTAGCTTGGAGAGGAAGTTTGGGCCATTCAATGTTTCCATCCATGTAATCGATTTCTTCCTTCCCTGGGAATGGTTTATTAACAGGTCCCATTGAATCCCATTACTGCCCTTCGCAATAACCACAATATGCCAACATGACATATCATACTCATGTTCTCACATTTGCCTTCTGCAAGTGACTACTCAGCTCATGCATCAACAGAACACAAAATGATGGGTTTCAAGCATGCTCACAAGTAAAATCCTTGAGTTATATCATGCGATAACATGGCATAGATATCAGAATTGATCCGCAAAGGTTCACCCTTGCAATCCTGGGTTTGCATAGTTCAAAGGTCTATTGCATCCAAACCCTTGCTGATGGCCTTCAATCCTTTCTCTTCAAACGCAAAGAAATGAATCCCAGACCTCACTAGAGGGCATTTTGATGTGTTATGATCTTGTAATTCTGAAAGTCAACTCATTTATGTGGCATTTGAAATACATCTCTAACTAGATTACTCAGTTGTCTACTAAATCTAACTATTGGAGAGCACTAGTAGAAAGATTCAAGATATGAAAGGACTAAGAAACGCAAAGAAATGAATCCCAGACCTCACTAGAGGGCATTTTGATGTGTTATGATCTTGTAATTCTGAAAGTCAACTCATTTATGTGGCATTTGAAATACATCTCTAACTAGATTACTCAGTTGTCTACTAAATCTAACTATTGGAGAGCACTAGTAGAAAGATTCAAGATATGAAAGGACTAAGGTGCTCACCAATTCCTCCCTGCTTAGAAAGAAATTGTCTCTATCTCATTTTGTGGATGAACGCTTTTCATCTCTTCTTCCAGCAACAGTGGGTCATAAAGCATCATGGATAATGAATGGTGCTGAGTTCAGTTAGAATCTAGACAGTAGATCCTGCTTAAGTTCCAATGTGTCAGTAAATGGTGAACCAACTTCTCTATCTGTAGTTTTGACTCGAGTGGTTGTTTCCAAAAGAGAACTGTTACATGCTGCAAGTGGTCCTGCATAGTTTGTTGGTGATATCATCCAAATAGGTTATGGAAAGCATACCATTAGCCTGAAGCAAATCATCATCCCTTTTAGAAACTCACAGACTAACCCAAAAGGAGGAATAATGGACCAAAATTGTTCATGTTCAAATGTCTGACAAATCGACTTACTCAGCAAAGATGATTTTGGGAAGGTGTTCATTTGCATAATGAATGGCTCCGAGTTAGGTTAGAGTCCAGACACTCATAAGAATCAGGATTGGCAGCCACTTTATTATCTGGGACTTTCTGATCTTATGCAACTGTGCACAAGACGACAGTTGATTCTTGGATCCCCTGAAATAACAGTAGAAAACTTGAACCGATGGTTTTCTTGTCCTTGTGAAGTCTATTAGGTGTTGTGGTATGCATCATAGATAGCTTAGTGCCCATATTGATAAGGCCAGCCACACAAGGGATCACACGATTCCATAAGGGTTACCTCATATCAATAGTGGAAAAAGTTTAAAAGTTACACTGAAACTATTATATAATATAAACCCATGTTAGCTGTCTGTTTGTTTAGACCCAGCCAAGATTATAAGGACATTGATACAGTTTCATAGGAATCTTGAGGGATGCAACTAAGTCTTGAAAGACAAGATCCTTCATGTAGTCGATGCAGATTGTCTAATAGTATTTAGTATTCTGTCTTTGAAGTGGTAGTTTTGAGTGAATAGGGCTTCCTCTATGGATGGATATTCTTTATGTAGTGTATGGCTTTTGCACTTCGCACCAACCATATAGATATCCTTTTGGATGTTGGTATCTGGGGTATCTTGCAGTGTGTTATCCCCTAGCCCAGGGATAACTAAGGAGATTACGTCTCGAGGCCCACAAGTCCTAGACAAGGAGTACCGAGAGCCATGCGACTTGAGCATGGCCCCTCTTTTCTTCAGTGCAGTCCACTTGTCACCAACAACAGTATCCATCCCACCAGCCTGGTCCTAAAGTAGCGGTGAGTCTTGCTCCATGAGGTAATGAGTCCGAGTATCATGGT
>CBVK0100098876.1:0-10402 GCA_900067695.1 Picea abies
TCTCTCTCTCTCTCTCTCTCTCTCTCTCTATATATATATATATGTGTGTGAGTTAGTTTCAATTTAATATTGAAAATAATGACCAACAACAAAATATCAATAATTAGATAATTAAAAATAATGCACCAAGCTTTGAATTAAAATTTAAGAGTTAAAGTAAAAATTCAATTTTATAAGAAGACATACAATTAACATTTACAATTTTCAAATCATTCAATATTGAAAATAAAAATATATATCTATACTTTTTTTAAACAAAACTAAACTATGTAATTATAAATTAGCTCATGGCATGTACATAATTCTAGAGCTAAAGAAGCAAAAATTGGAGCTCTCTCCATATAAATTTCTTGCACATACTAACTAATTACATCTTTTACAAATTAGCCTAATAGAAGAACACCTTTATTAAACATTCAGTCATGAGAAGAGACAGAGTCCTGAATTCCTAATACCTTGGATTTTTGGAGAGTTCCCTCCTCATTGTCCATAAGGGTTGTGCCATGATCCTCAATACCATTGGTCATGTTTCCTTCACGAGGAGAGACCATTTTTCATTGATTAACCGAAGTAGAGGTTGAGTGTTATGGATAAGCGAGAGACATCTTCCAATTCCTCAAGATTAATTGTAATTTGTTGAAGTGTAGAGCAATTTGCTTGGGAAATGTCCTCATGTCATTGGAGGATTCTTTTGATATCATTCCAAGAAGGATACATCTCTGACCACAACAAAAAATAGCCAGAAACCCCCACCCCCTAAGGTCTCTAATCCCAATTTTAATAAAAACAAACAAAGGAAAATTTACAACATGGAAATAAACCACATGGAAGAAGAGACAGACATTACCATAACCATGATATGAAGGCTTGGACACCATGTTTAACCTAGTCTGGGATTCAAACAAAGCCAACATCGAATGAGCACCACCACCCAAGGACTAGAACAAAGCCCTGAGAACCAATGACCAAACATGGAAAGAAACCCATGAAATCCTCTCGAGCACCAAAGAAGAGTGAGCCATAACTAGAGAGAGGTCACATAAAAGTCTAGAATGGCATTGAGAAAATATATTATATCCATCCCACTACCATAACTTTGCAAGTGTGTGAGGATATTTCCTAAACACACGACAAGCTACTCCATCCCCATGTCGACACGAAAAAAGAGAGGGGACTCAACTATGGGATGGAAAAATCTCTCTTCACCCCATTTAATTCTAAAATTCTTCTATCCAAGTTGATTCCCAACTTATCCCAATGGTTTGCAAGGGGCTTTAATTCTCTTTTGACATGTAGAGTTTAGAAATCCATGAAACCTTCAATGAGAGAGAGAGAGAGAGAGTGTGGGAAATAATACCATTGAAGACATTGTTTTCAGACTAATTTTTCTTTGTGATCGTGCAACAACCATTAAAATGTTCCCAAAGACCATAATTTTAGAGACATTTCGATATTTCACAATGCACACACCTTCATATAAGGCGTATGCTTCAACAACATTGTTTAAAACCATCCCTAGTCCCTAAGAATAGTAAGCTATGACATTTCCTCCGGGATCAAGAAGACTCCACACCTAAAATATATATCTATACTTATCATCAAAACAATATATATTTAAATAAAACTAAATTATTGTACCGAAGGGCAGGTTACAATAATTCATCTAACCAAGATCCTTCATTTCAAATTCCAGTGATAATTGCTTTTTGATTTCATAAATCAACTTTGTAGCGCTTCCTGTTATGATTAAATAATAAACATACAAGGAAATCAAAGCAACATTTCCATTTTCATCTTTCTTGATATAAATATTTGGATCACTCTTACTTTTGATGAAGCCTTGCTGAAAGAAGAAAGTATCAACTTTCACATACCATGACCTAGAAACCTATTTGAGATGTTATTGTCCCTACTTTACAAAACCTTATGGTTGAACAAGAAACACTTCTTTTAATTCACCATTCAAAAATGTTGAATTAACATTCACACAGGAGAACACCCTGTAGCAAAGGTTTTTATAGAGGTTTTTAGTGTTACAAGATTTGGAAAAAAAAAAAACTCTGCTACAACCTCCGTTATTTGAAGCAAAGGTTTTAATAGGGGTTTTAACATATGTTCCATATAACTAAAACACATCGATGCTCTTATAATTATTACACAATGATTTCGTCCTTTTTGTTGTTGTGTGCAACACTGATGCTCTCAAACACACACACACACACACACACACACACACACACACACACATGGATTTGAACACACACACACACATATCAAATTTTATAAGAACTTTAAAAGCAACAATTTTTGTGATGTTGCTCTGTGTTTTTGTAAGTTTTTTAGAAACAACAACTTAATATATATTTCTTCAGAAAAACCTTGATATCACTATGATACATGTATTTTCAATTAAGTGATATTTGTAACATTAAGCAACCTTACTGCAAGGATATTGAACTCTACACACTACTAAGGGTAAAAAGTCTCTAACATTATTTAAGCAATCTTAGTATGAAGACATTGGACTATAGACATTTAGATATTTATAAAGGATAAAACAAGGAAAATAAATCTCAAGAATTTAATTGATTTTCAACATTAAATCAAATTGTTTTTTAAAAGATGTATTCAAATATCAAAATTTGATTCAAAATAAATTGTTAACATTAAATTTTTAATTTTAAAGATATTTAAAATAATAAAAATATATAGTTTAGGTAGTGATCAAACTTATAATTACATCCAAAAAAAATTGTCAACTTTTATGGGCCTCAACCAGTGAGCACTCAATGCAAGGAAAAAGACTTTACAAACATTCAACAAACCATGTTATTAAAACAAAGTCTCTCTAGGTGGACATGAATGGTTTGTTGAATATTTGTAGGTGAATTTGAATTTTGATGGAGAGGTTAATGAACAACATACCATGTTATTGAAACAAGGTTTTTCTAGATAGACATGAATGATTTGTTGAATGTGTGTAAACTGTTTTTCTTTGCATTAAGGGTTTTTTTTTTTAAATTGATGAATTTCTTTGATCTGTTTGTAGGTGAATTTGAATTTTGATAGAAAACTTAATGAGCAACTTAATATTTTAAAACATTCTACAATACAAATAAATAAAAAAACCTATAGTATTAAATGATATAATATTAGGCTTTTAAAAACTGAAAATTATATATATATATATATATATATATATATATATATATATATATATAAACAATAGAAAAAAAATAAAAAAATCATCATATTATATATGAAGAAGAAACCAATTATTATATAAAATAAGATAAGATAATGATTTACAATCATCAAAACAACAACAACAAAAAAAATTGATTCTAAAAACAACAACTTAATACATATTTCTTCTCTTCACATGAACTTTGATATCACTCTCATACATGTATTTTCAATTAAGTGATTTCTATAACATTATTTAAGCAACTTTACTCCGAGGAGATTGAACTCTAGACATTATTAAGCTTACAAATTCTGTAATATTATTTAAGCAATCTTAGTCAGAGTACATTGAACTTGAGACATTATTAAGACTAAAAAATATGTAACATTATTTAAATAATCTTAGACATTTATTAAGAATAAAATACATCTTGAGTAGGTCTAATGGTTAAAAACATGTATTTCCTCTTAAGAAGTTACAAGTTCAAATTCAGAGGAGGTAGGGTATGTATACCTATATAGAGAAATAGGATATAGTGATAAAACTTGAACTTATAATTACATCCAAAAAAATTATTAACCTTTCCATCAAAATTCAAAATCATCAGAAAAATCCATCAATTTAAAAAAAAAAACCCTTAATGCAAAAAAAACGGAAACGAAAAACAGTTTACAAACATTCAACAAACCATGCTATTGAAACAAGGTCTCTCAGGGTAGAAATCCTACCCAAAAACAAATTGTAATAAATGGTAATAAATATTCAGGGTAGAAAACCAACCCAAAAAAAATTGTAATAAATAGGGAAAAATCATAAATGCTCACCGAAAAACACTTCTGTTACGTCGACTTCAAATAAATTGATCCGCATTTTCAAACCTTGTTTGGCCAAAAGTTTGCTGATCACAATTAGTCCATTTTCCATACACCGTTGAAAAATTACCTCCTCCTCTCTCTTCTGCATAAGAAACGATCACCTCGCGAGTGGATGAATTCCAGATATCTGCCATTTTCGTTACTGTGATTGGCTCCTCCACACAGCTTACTGATCCAAAAAACTTCGCGATTGCCTTAGATGAGAAGTCCTCTCTGTCATAACAAATGTCATAAGTTAGACGCCCATGTCAATGGAGGATACAACATTGAACAAAACAATAACATTCAATATCTACTCACCTGAGCTGGCCTGACTCCGGACATTTTTCTAAAATTATTGGAGAACGTTCAGGATAGTTTGGTGGAATAAGCAGGCGTAGTGGTTTTATTTGCATCTGTTGATGAAAATAATTATAACAAGGGATGTTATAATGGAAATATCAGCATGAGAAATAAGATCCAAGCAGTGCAAAGCAATACATTATGTTCAGATTTAAACAATACCTCAGGTGTAGATTTATACAGAGCCTTGTACTCTCGGCCCAATGATATAGCAAGGTAACAAAGATTCACAAATATTCCGTTTTGTGTATCAGCTTCAGTTACTGACTCGAGATTCATGTTCATGAAGGCGTTACGATTTTCCACCTCATCCTCGCTGATCTTGACACTAATGTCGATAATCTTATTTCTGACTGCTACTATTTCTTTCTCTACAAGCTCTACTAGCAACCGGATTTTCTTTTGGGTGCTCTCCTTATCTGTGCAATGGGATTCCTCTGGTGCATTAGCAAATCTGTTATACTCCGGTAACCGTCCTTCTGGCTGTATAAAAGGGCTGTAATGATCAGTCAATACCGATTTCATCTCTGTCGCACAGACTCTAAAGGTATCTTGGTTCATTGATCTTATCTGATAAGTAGAAATAATATTCCTAGTTAGAATTCAATTGCAATTTTATCAGGAAAAAATAATCTCCCCTTAGAGTTCACTTTGTTTCTATAAACGATTACCTGCTTTAGTAAACGTTCCAACGAATTCCCTGTTGCATACTCAGATTGAGGGGCTGTTAAATCAGGCTCGGCATTGTTGATAAGTCCAGCGGAACACAGATTTTGGTTAGCAGCATCCTGTGCAGGGCTACAGGCAGCACTAGAGGCAGAAGACTGTGCTTTCCCTAATTCTTCTTTATTAACCTCTTTCTCATCAAGTTTCGTTGAATCCCCTTCCCGGTTAACAACTTCCTTAACAGATGTAGAGGCTGTAAACTGAAATACAGCAGATACTTTTTCCAACTGTTCATTTTGAGCTTCTTTCATGTCGAGTCGGATTGAACCCACATTCCTGTTAGAACATTCTTCAATGTTAGCTTCTTCCATGTCATTTTTTATTGGACCCAGTTCCCTTTCGATTGAACCCATGTCCCTCTTAGCAGTATCTTGAGAAAGGACGGAGCTAGAAGACCGAGTTTGCTCCAGTTCTGCATTAAGTAGAGTTTCCTTTGATTCTTGATTGTTAAATTGTCCCACCATTGAATTCTTAGCCATTTCATCCTTGGAAACATTCTGATTAGAAGCATAGTTGGATTGCTGAGAGCGTTGATTAGAAGATTGTGGAACCAAATGAGGTTGTGGAGCAGGAAGGCTTGAATCTCTCTTCACCCTCTTCGGTTGGGGCTTGTCTTTCGACTGAGCAGCTTTTCTACCCCGTTTTGGCTGCTGAGGAGTTACCTGGTTTTGTTCTTGTGGTGGCAAGCTAGGATGCTGCTGCAATTGTTGATGCTGATAGTTATGCATATCAGTATTTATTAGATCCTGTAAACCTTGTTGTCGTTGCAGCTGTGCATTTTGTTGGTTCTGTGGATATTGCATTTGAGAGGGAGGAGGAAACTGGTGTTGGTTATGAAATTGCTGCGCAACATTCGTTGGAAAAGGATTCTGCCGTTGATATGGATTTTGTGGTTGGATGTTGTCAGAACGCAATGGGGGATTAAATGTTGGATGCCCTTGGTATTGTGGAAACTGTAAAGATGGTACGAATTGTGAAGGATTTACTGGTGGTTGGCCCTGCTGCTGTGTAGGCTGTTGTTGGTTTTGTGCCTTCGCTAATTGTGAAGGATTTACTGGTGATTGGCCCTGCTGCTGTGTAGGCTGTTGTTGGTTTTGTGCCTTCGCTAATTGTGAAGGATTTACTGGTGATTGGCCCTGCTGCTGTGTAGTCTGTTGTTGGTTTTGTGCCTCCGCTAATTGTGAAGGATTTACTGGTGGTTGGCCCTGCTGCTGCTGTGTAGGCTGTTGTTGGTTTTGTGCATTCGCTAATTCTGAAGGATTCACTGGTGGTTGGCCCTGATGCTGTGTAGGCAGTTGTTGGTTTTTTGCCTTCGCTAATTGTGAAGGATTTTCTGGTGGTTGGCCCTGCTGCTGCTGTGTAGGCTGTTGGTTTTTTGCCTTCGCTTTTCTTGGTGCCCTTGCTTTTGTTGTGTTTTTCGGTTGACTTGACTTTCTTTTCTTCTGCTGCTGATTACCCATTGAGGGTTGCTGATTCTGCTGCTGCTGTTGATAATCCATTGAGGGTTGACTTGGAAAATTGGATGGCTGACTCTGCTGCTGAAGGCTGGGAATCTGCATTTGATGTTGTCCCATAACGGGCTGATTGGGCATGATAGGATATTGAATCTGGTACTGTTGACGACCCATTAAGGGCTGACTAGAAATATTGGGTTGTTGAATATTCTGCTGTTGAGAACCCATTAGGAGATGACTGGGAATTTTGGGTTGTTGAATCTCCTGCTGAGGGGCCATTAAGGGCTGACTGGGATTATTGGCCTGTTGCTGAGGGGCCATTAAGGGCTGACTGGGATTATTGGCCTGTTGCTGATGACGCATTAACGGTTGACTAGGATTATTGGCCTGTTGCTGATGACCCATTAAGGGCTGACTGGGATTATTGGCCTGTTGCTGATGACGCATTAACGGTTGACTAGGATTATTGGGGTTCTGCTGTTGATGGCCCATTAAGGCGTGTCTAAGATAATTGGGTTGCGGCTGATTGCCCATTAACGGGTGACTGGGATTATTAGGCGGCTGCTGATGACCCATTAAGGGCTGACTGAGATTTTTGGCCTGCTGAATCTTCTGCTGCTGATGAACCATTAAGGGCTGACTGGGATTATTAGGCGGCTGCTGATGACCCATTAAGGGCTGACTGAGATTTTTGGCCTGCTGAATCTTCTGCTGCTGATGAACCATTAAGGGCTGACTGGGATTACTGGGTAGCTGAATCTTCTGTTGTTGATGGCCCATTAAAGGTTCACTAGGATTATTGGGTTGCTGAATCTTCTGCTGCTGATGAACCATTAAGGGCTGACTGGGATTACTGGGTAGCTGAATCTTCTGTTGTTGATGGCCCATTAAGGGTTCACTAGGATTATTGGGCTGCTGAATCTTCTGTTGTTGATAGCCCAGTAAGGGCTGAGTGGTATTATTGGGAGGCTGAATATTTTGTTGTTGACGGCCCAGTAAGGGGTGACTAGGATTATTGGGCTGCTGAATCTTCTGTTGTTGACGGCCCTTTAAGGGGCCACTAGGATTATTGGCCTGCTGATGGTCCATTAAGGGGTAACTGGGATTATTGCGCTGTTGCTGATGACGCATTAAGAGATTACTTGGATTATTGTCCAGCGGAATATGCTGTTGTTGATGGCCCATTAACGGCTGGCTAGGATTATTGGGTTGTTGCTGATGAGCCATTAAGAGTTGATTGAGATTATTCAGCTGTTGATGAGCCATTAAGTGCTGACTGAGATTATTCGGCTCCTGAAGTTGCTGATGATTATGACTCATCAAGGACTGATTGAGAATATTGGGCTGCTGATGACCCATTAACTGCTGACTGTGAAAAGTTTGTTGCATTGTTTGATGATGTAATTGTTGTAGCAGTTGTAACTGATTACTGTTATTCAGTCCATGTTGTTCAGACAAACTAGTTATGTATACTTCTTTATTACTTTCTAGCGTCCGCATTGAAGCTTGGATATAATTGATATATGCATTCTGCGAGCAAATGGAGAGGCTGTTAACAATTGTATACATTTATCTCTACATTCTTTAAGAGACCCACCAAATTTAGAAAACATCTCTGTTACTGTTACTGACAAACAGAATTCACATGTCATAACGGTTTAAAGTATGGTGCAAACACATTTGAAAATCAACATACAATATCCTATATTATTTCATAAGAGTATAAGAGAACAATAGAATACCAGAATCCCTGCAGAACCATCGAAACAAGTTTTCTCTACGACGAGCGCCAAATTATGAACTATGTCAGTATTGCTGATCCGGAAAATCTTTGCAATAGCATCCTTTCTGCACAAATAATCAACGTAAATTTTAAAAATTAAATTTCACAAATTTAACCTAAAAGTCATTTTTTCTGAATAAAAGAGAGGAGTCATTACATCATTCCGAAGTAGTTCTGTCGAATGGAATTATCCATTGTTGCACTGGACGCTGATTTTTTTTTAAGTCAGTTTGTAAACGACCAAAAATTTCGCAGAAACGTGCGAGGAGAGAACGAAAATAAAAGGTGTAAACAACCAAAACTTCAGCAGAAACGTGCGAAGGGAGTACGAAAATAGGAGCTCCCCGACTGGATTATAAGGGATCAAGTGACACGTCCCATGGAGACGTCCAGTGGTTAGTAGAGGGTAATAAGCTCCAGAGAAAAGTCCGCCCCAGAGTCGAACTTCAGGTCTTGCCTCCTCTATGTGATGAACTGCTGCATTTACTTAACATAACAACTCGGCAATATCATCCAACCACAGAACAACTGCAAAAGTGAGCCGAAGAGGTGGGAATGAAGCTGAACCTATAACTAACCAGCTCGGATGGAGATGTTCTCATATCGATTACTTATTTATTTAGAAGTATGTATAACATTTATAATATAATAAATAAATGAAAGGAGTAGGAAAGTTTCTTAGAACCTACTTTTAAGGGGTTAAATGGACCATGTTTACAGGATTTATGGGTTAGTAGGTTACGTCTTAATGGATGAGTAGCGTAAATATTGGATAAATATCAGGGGTATCTACTCTTCTAGCCTTATTACAAGGGGGCAATATGTCCACTTTATGAGAATTGAACCCACGTCGGCAGGATAACAAACACGTTACCCAACTAGCCGACGCAGGGGATTACGAGTTAATGCATCAATGGTTGGAGGGTGTGTTGGTTAGTGAATCAATGATGAGGGGGTTAGTAGATTAGTGGTTGGAGTTATTTTAGGTTATAGATTTAAGGAGTAACCAGTTAGGTATTAAGGGGTTCATGGTAGTGGGTTGGGGTACAACTACAATAATGAGCAAAAGAGATGGACATGAAGCGAGAACTAACCAAGTCAATGGAGATAACCAAGTCAATGGAGATGTTGTCATATTTATTACATATCAATTTTTAAAATTTATAATATTTATAATAAACAAGTGTAATGAGTAACAAATCTCTTTAGAACCCACCTTTTAAGAAGTTAATTGGACAATGTTTAAAATTTTTATGTATTATTAGGTTAGGTATTAATGGCTTGGTACCATAAATAATGAATAACTGTATTCGACCATACTCTACCATATTCTACTATAATCAATCATTGTAAATTATAGTGGTTAGAGAATTAATGTCAATTTTTAAAATTTATAATATTTATAATAAACAAGTGTAATGAGTAGCAAATCTTTTTAGAACCATCGTTTTAAGGAGTTAATTGGACAATGTTTAAAGGATTTATGTATTATTAGGTTAGGTATTAATGGCTTGGTACCATAAATAATGGATAACTATATTCGACCATATTGTACCATATTTGACTCTAATCAATCATTGTCAACCGTAGTGGTAAGGGAGTTAATGTATTAGTGATTAGGCTATATTAATTAGTTGGTCAACAATGGTTATGGGATTCTGAGTTAGTGTATGAATGATTGGAGGGTGTGTTGGTTTAGTGTATGAATGATTGGAGGGTGTGTTGGTCAGTGAGTCAATGGTGAGGGGTTTAGTAAATTAGTGGTTGGGTTAGTTTGGGTTATCAATTTAAGAGGTAATGGGTTAGGTATTAAGGGGTTCATGGTAGTGTGTTGGGGTACAACTGCAATAATAATCTGAAGATGTGGGCATGAAGCGATAACTAACCAAATCAAATGAAGATGTTGTCATATTTATTAAATATCAATTTTAAAAATATACAATATTATAATAAATAAGTGTAATGAGTAGTTGGTTTCTCGTGCCTGCATGATCCAGGTGGATATCAGGGGCCACCCACCTTTTCCAAATGGCTC
>CBVK0100098901.1:0-10264 GCA_900067695.1 Picea abies
GATTCAAATTTTCCATGGCCTAAGGTGTCATGGGCGATATCGTAGGCTAGTACTAGGTCTACTTCGATAAAGGATCATGGGGCTATTTGACGATCAAAGATGCAATTGGACCATTTCTTGGCAGCTTCATTGTTTTATAGAGATGATGGGAGATCCTCGTTGAGAGATTCAAGAATGAGAGATCATTTCTTGATGGGTGTTGTATCTGGAGGACCTCAATTGTGGTGTGTAGAGTAGATATTTCCCATTCTATGGGGAGGATGACTTCCAGCCCATGAATGAGATGGAAAGGCCTGAAACCAGTGGAAGTTTTAACTGTTGTGTGATATCCCATAAGGATGAGAAAAGAATGTGATGCTAGTTGGTATTATGCTTATCTACTGTTCACTGCAACATTGTTTTGAGCACTTTCTTGAGTGCTTCGACTTTCCCATTGGACTATGGGTAGTAGGGGGATGCAAACTCGTGAATAAATCCTAGTTTGTTGGAGGGTTCAATGAAAAATTCATTCTCAAAATGTTTTCCATGGTCGGACACTAGTTGGAGGGGAACTTTGAAGCGAGAAATGACGTGATTGAAGAACAAACAAGCATCTGTGTATGTTGTATTGTTGAAGGTGGGCATGGATTCATCCCACAATGACTACAATATGCATGTGCTAATTGTTGGATGGGGGGTTGCAAGTTATGAGTTCAATGCCCCACTTATAGAAGGGGACAACAATGATAACTAGATGGGGAAGGGAAGGTGGTGCTTGGGATTTGTGTGCGTATAACTGAAAGTTGTCACGGTTCTTGACTGCATGTATGTAGTCATGGAATAGGTTGGGCCAAAAGTACATGGCCTGAACTATTTTCTATGCAGTGGACATGCCACAAAGGTGACCTACACATGCTCCACTGTGATAGTCGTTGAGAACTTTGTCTACTTCCTCAAAGGTGAGGCATCATCATAGAATGGTGTCGATGCCCCTATGGTATAACACCTCCTATGAGGAGGTAGCGTGAGGCTCGACGATGGATTCAAAGATGGTCATCTCGGGAGAGCTGAGGGCCAAATTTTTATGTTCTCAGATAAACAAGAATATCTTTGTACCATGGATCATCGGATGAAATGAAGAATACATGTTCATCCTGTTAGCGATAATTCTTGTCCCGGGCTTGAGAGCACCTAGACCTGCTGGTTGCGCGGGAAGCGCTAAGCGTAGCATGGGAGAATCCCTTTTCAATAGTGAGCTGAGCGAGTGGGCAAAGTTTTGTCGTCGATGGCCGAGATCCACCTACAGAGTTAATCAACGGTCATCAGGTTTTCTGGGCTGTCAAGTTGCCCGGGGTTTAGCAAGAGGGAGCATCAATGGTTCAAAACAAATATGGATCATCCGATCCAACTGGGATAGGTGGCAGCCTATCGGCATATCGGGTATCGGGAGTCAGGAAGCTCTCCGTTCATTGCAGTAGAAATCACCGATCAGCGAAACATCAAAAACACCTTTGGCACCGAGCCTACGGTCTTAGCCCCAAGTCTTATCAAGCGAGTTTGCAAAGGGGGGACGACCCCTTTATAATAACGTACTATTTGGGTCGTTCATCTAAGGGACATGCGGTGCACATTTGTGTCACGTCGGCATTCGAGAGTTCGAGGGGCAAGCGCTCCTCGTCACTTCAATTCTTGAAACCCCAAACCCTGAAATGCCGATAGCGCCCAGAATCAAGCCTGTGGTTTTGGCACCTGGTCATAAATGAACAAGCCTAGAGGAGGGGCGCTAATGTTTATCATTTGGCCACTCGGGTCCTAAAGCGTTGAATTGAGTTTCAGAGGGGGGGCACTGTGTTCTCCATACGTTGATTCAACGTGATCTAAATCCCGGTACCTGCTGTGAATAAATGAAGAAGAGAGAGGGTGGTTGAAACCTCGCCTCACTCATTAATTGCAAAGTATGGTGGGTCTGGCAGGCGGTCTACTCGAGAGGGTCTTGTATCCCCTTTTTTCCAAAAGAGCCATGCCCGAGTTCTTGACTAGCCGAAGGAAGTATGCACACGCTAGCTCGGCACTTAATGAATCAACTACTCCCCTTGCTGGAGCCTTGCGCAGTTAAGATGGCGTCTTTCATAGGCACACGATCATCCTGAGTCTGCATGGGAAGACTGTCAGAAGACATGAAGATGCAATGTTTTTAATGTAGTGTCTTGTTTTTGTTGTTGTTGTTGTTTGAAGTATATATAGGCGTTTTCTCCATTTTTGTAAGGATCAATGGTTGAGCAAGACTCCCAGTTGTAAAAACTTTAATGAAGAATTGTGTTTTGGTTATTTCTAGACTCTTGAGACTTCTTGCCTGATGAATGTCATCTTCTTTCATATCTTTGTGTATGTTGTATTAGAGCAGCTCGGAATTGGAGGATCCAGTTGAGTTGTGACTGTTATAGGATGATGTATGTTGGATCACTGTAACAGTTGTGTTGTTCTAAACAGTCTCTGTGAACTTCTCAGCACTGAACGACTTGGAATTGGAGGATCCAGTCAAGTCTTCCTTTCAGTTTTTTGAAGCCTTGAACCACCGGTTCTTGTATTCAGAGTTTTTCCTCTATGAGCTACCGAAAGTCCTGTTGCCTGAGATAGTTTGTTCATCCTTCTCCCAAGTCTTCCGCCTACCCATCTTTAAATCAACTCCCTGACTGAAGTTGGGTCAAGACCTCCTTTGTTCCTTGTAATCAGAAACAGTTCCTATTTTGAAGCGATACATGTTCGAGTCTCTACCCATTTGATCACCCATCTATCAAAACATGACATAAAAAGTGATGGGCGCTGGGCACTTTTGCAAGCAATCTATGAGTGACTTCTAGCGCTAACATTTCTGGTGCCATTGCCGGGGACGAAGTTGAAGATTTTCCCTGGGTAGAACGACATTGAGCCTCTGATTCTGAAGGTGCATCAGACATCAGAGCCCTTCAAGATTGCTACTGTGCACCTGGTGACTCCACTGTGGTGACTCCAAGGTTTCCACATCATTGTTTCAGCTGTGGCTACTGTTAGCACACCTAAAAGTTGAACCTAAGGAGCTTTCTCGAGAAGGTTTCAGCAGCTGCTTTCTCAGCCTAAGAAGATTCCTGGGGTAACAACAACATTAGGATCTGGCCTTTGATGGTGAACAAGGACTAGACACATTCGAAGTTGCGCATCTTTCACCTGGTGACTCCATGATTCAAGGATTGATTGGCGACTCCACTAGTTCGGAATGGAGAAAATCTTAGCTCAAAGGTTTGCTCCTTTTAATTTTTCTTCTATTCTTGGTTTTCCTAATGTTGTCCCTTCTCCGAATGAATGGGGTGATTATTTGCCCATATTTGGAAAATGTGAAAAGGACAACCCTGCTCAACACCTTAGTGAGTTTCATGAACTCATGCATCAGTGGAAGATACATCATGAGGATGTATTACTGAAAATGTTCATGTTCTCGTTAGCAGGGGATGCTCGTAAATGGTATCATTCTTTACCCCCTGCTAGCATTTCTTCACTCTCAGAGTTTCATGCAGCTTTCATCGTCTATTGTCAAGAGTTTTATCCCTCTGTGTTATTTTGTCATAACTGTAGTGAGGGATACCAAAACTCTATATCGGATGAAGCTATTTCGGACGTAGGCTATGAGGATGATCCTGATGACCTGGGTCAGAGCTCCGCCCTTTCTCCTCCCCATTCGTCTGGAGTCGGGGAGGTTATGAGAGTGATGAAGTTCCCAGGGAAGAGGATGGCGCTCTGAGTGAACTAGTGGTGCAGACAATTTTCCCCACTCCCCAGTGTGCAAAATTGGAATCCGAAGGCAGCAAAGAGGATTTTCCAGTCTTTGAGGTAGATGATCTAAGTAGCTCTTTTGAAGAGATTATTGAAGATTTCTTGGATGCGTTAGCATCTGCCCCGATGAGCCTGTTGTCTTAGATTTAAATGAAGAAGCCATTGTGGCAGAGGATTTCTCTTTCTTCCTTCATGAGATTTCCCATGATGTATTTACATTTGGGATTGAAGAGAAGGATTGGGAGACCATTCCCATTTCACAAGATGGGTGAGTGCACGAAAAAGAGGAGTAGGAACCAGAGGAATGGCTGAGCACGCATTTCTTTTTCTATCCAGAGCCAGTCAGTGATCAGCCACCACCCGATATTAGTGAGCCTACGACAGTTGTCCACTCACCTGTGCTTGTCAGAGATATTCAACCACATGAGAACAACTGTGTAGCAGAGGAGGCTGCCTGTCGCCAATTTTCCAAAATTTGCCACTCATTCTATGATCCTGTCAGTGAGTACATGGAGTGGCATTTCCCCTATGCCTTGGAGCCACCCTATTTCATCTCAACTCCAGCCTGTAAGGAGGAGTTGAAGAATATAACTGTTCTACTGTCATGGTTACACCATCTTCTGGTGACCATCCACAAAAGGAAGGAGCTTCTATCCAGGAAGCTGCTTGACTGGCTATGCTGGAAATTTTCTTTCACCTAGCCTCATGTAAAGTGTTTTATTAGTTTAGGATTGTATATAAATAAGCTCCTTTGAGCATGTATCTTTATTTTTTTGCTTTTATTTTTTTCAGCTTGTATTTTCAGTAGCGAGGGGTTTTGAGCCTGACTCCATAGCCCAACGGCAAGGCACTGAAGCCGCGGAATGAGTTCTTAGAGCATCGCAGGGATGACTCTATCCCCCATGGAGCCTAATGTTAGCGATAATTCTTGTCTTGGGCTCGAGAGCACCCAGACCTACTAGTTGCGCGGGAAGCACTAAGCGCAGCATGGGAGAATCCCTTTTTTAGTAGCGAGCCGAGCGAGTGGGCGAAGTTTTGTCGTCGGCGGTCGAGATCCACCTACAGAGTTAATCGACGGTCATTGGGTTTTCAGGGCTGTCAAGTTGCCCGGGGTTTAGCAAGAGGGAGTATCAATGGTTCAAAACAAATTTGGATCGTCCGATCCAACTGGGATAGGTGGAAGCCTGTTGGTGTATCGGGTATCGGGAGTCAGGAAGCTCTCCGTTCATTGAAGTGGAAATCATCGATCGACAAAATGTCAAAAGCACCTTTGGCGCTGAGCCTACGGTCTTAGCCCCGGGTCTTATCAAGCAAGCTTGCGAAGGGGGGACAACCCCTTTATAATAATGTACTATTTGGGTCGTTCATCTGAGGGACGCGCGATGCACATCTGTGTCACGTCAGCATTCGAGAGTTCGAGCGGCAAGTGCTCCTCGTCACTTCACTTCTCGAAACCCTGAACCCAGAAATGTCGATAGCGCCCAGAATCGGGCCCATGGTTTTGGTGCCTAGTCGTAAAGGAACAAGCCTAGAGGAGGGGCGCTAATGTTTATCATTTGGCCACTCGGGTCCCAAGGCATCGAATTGAGTTTCAGAGGGGGGGCACTGTGTTCTCCAGACACTGATTCGACGTGATCTAAATCCTGGTACCTGTTGTGAATAAATGAAGAAGAGAGAGGGTGGTTGAAACCTCGCCTCAATCATTAATTGCAAAGTATGGCAGGTCTGGCAGGCGGTTTGCTTGAGAGGGTCCTGTATCCCCTTTTTTCCGAAAGATCCATGCCCGAGTTCCTGACTAGCCGAAGGAAGTCTGCACATGCTAGCTCAACACTTAATGAATCAGCTACTCCCCTTGCTGGAGCCTCGAGCAGTTAAGATGGCGTCTATCATAGGTGCACGATCATCCTGAGTCTGCATGGGCAGACTGTCAGAAGACATGCAGATGCAATGTTTTTAATGCAACGTCCTGTTTTTGCTGCTGTTGTTGTTTGAAGTATATATAGGCGTTTTCGCCATTTTTGTAAGGATCGATGTTTGAGAAAGACTCCCAGTTGTAAAAAATTTAATGAAGAATTGTGTTTTGGTTATTTCTGGACTCTTGAGACTTCTTGCCTGATGAATGTCAGCTTCTTTCATATCTTTGTGTATGTTGTATTAGAGAAGCTAGGAATTGGAGGATCCAGTTGAGTTGTGACTGTTATAGGATGATGTATGTTGGATCACTATAACAGTTGTGTTGTTCTAAACAGTCTCTGTGAACTTCTCAGCACTGAACGACTTGGAATTGGAGGCTCCAATCAAGTCTTCCTTTTAGTTTCTTGAAGCCCTGAACCAAGTGGATCTTGTATTCAGAGTTTTTCCTCTACGAGCTACCGAAAGGCCTATTGCCTGAGATAGTTTGTTCATCCTTCTCCCAAGTCTTTCACCTACCCATCTTTAAATCAACTCCCTGAATGAAGTTGGGTCAAGACCTCCTTTGTTCCTTGTTATCAGAAACAGTTCCTATTTTGAAGTGATACCTATTTGAGTCTCTACCCATTTGATCACCCATATATCAAACCATGACATAAAAACTGATGGGCACTGGGCTCTGCTTTTGCAAGCAATCCAGGAGCGACTTCCAGTGCTAACACATCCTAGATTTTTTCATTGACGGGGGGGGGTCAGATGACTTGGATAGTAAGTCGACCATGAGTTATACTAAGACACGAGATTTGTTTTGTTTTGGGAGTAGTGAAATCTAGATCGTATTATTGGAGGATGGCGATCCAATGAGAGAATTTTCCATTGATCTGAAAGTTACTGAGTAGATAGTGCATAGGGTTGGAATTAACCACTACTGTGGTAGTGCGAAGAAGGATGAAGTGACACAACTTTTGGAATGTGAGGATGACAATGAGGGAAATATTTTCCTCTTGATTATATTTGAGAGGGGTCTTGAGATGTTTTTTCTAATATAGTAGACAACGTTTTCATGCTAGTCATTTCCTACTTGGACAGGCACTCCTGCAAATAAAACTTTGGAGGTACACAAGTACAAGATATAATACTTATCCTATTATGGTGGACTAATCAAGGGTTATTTGCTAAGTTCTTCTTTGAGAGAATAGAACACATATTGAGCATGCTGGTCCTAATGAAATGGGGTGTCATGTCATAGTAAGCATAACAAGTCATGGGAGCGAATAGCATAATCGAGAACAAAACGACGTAAAAAATTAGTTTTTCTTTGTAGGCTCTACAATTTGCATAGGTTATTTCGAGGAGGGATCTCATTGATGGAATGGACCTTAAGGGGGTCGACGGTGATGCTTTGTTGGGATATGATGAATTCCAATAAGAGGCCTACAGTGACACAAAATACACACTTCAAGGGGTTGAGACGAATGTTGTATTGTCGACAACGTTCAAAGATGATCCGAAGATCTTTTGTGTTGGGAGAGATGTTTATAACGAGTGGTGAGGTCATCTAAGTATGTGAGAATAATGTGAGACAAATCATGAAAGGTGTATGTCATGGTGCGTTGTAAGGTGGCACCAACATTTTTGAGTCTGAAGGGCATCAATCGATATGCAAATGTGCCCTAGAGTTTTGTAAATGCAGTTTCGTATTGATCTGCATCGAAAATTTGATTCTGGTTACAGCCCGAAAATATGTCCATGAGTGGCAGAACTTAGTGGTGAGCAAAAGAATCAATGACTTGGTCAATGAATAATGTAGGAAAGTTGTCTTTCATACAATCTTGATTAAGATTGTGAAAATCAGTGCACACCCTAATAATACCCTATTTTTTGTTGACAGTGACTGGATTTGAAACCCATGATTTGTAGGCTATTAGGTAGATGAAGCCAACAGTACTAAGTTTATCAATTCCATATTTAATGGCCATATATTTAGAAGGGTGAAGTGGTCATTGATTTTGGAAGATGGGGGAAATATCATTCCATGTGTATATATTGTGTTCCATAATGGTTGAGTCTAATCCGAGCATCACGGTGTACGACTAGGCGAAAACGTCCTGGAATTCTTGGAAGAGGGATTTATATGCTATGATTTTTCCGGGAAAGCATGCATAGCCAAGAGTGATTTATTCCACGACATTAGGTTTGATGGAAATGTCTATTTTAATTGTGGGGGATATATTTTCCATATTTCCTTCTTCAAAAGCATTAGGGGCGAGTATTGGATTTTTGAACCAACTCACATGGCCACGGGGAATGTAATCCTTAGCGTAAATGGAACATACATCAACATATGAGTGTGGCTGAAGGGCATTGTGAGCGATAAAAAAGGATCGATGGTGAAAGGCATCCCATGGGTAATATGGTCCACATAGAACTTCCAGAATGTCTTCATCGGATTGCAAAATAAAGGAGTATAAGGATTCTGTGACATATGGGATCGATGTGTTGAGATGCATGGGAATAATGGGCGAGGTATCTATGGACAGAGGGTGGGTGGATTATTGGATATCATAATTTGAATTCGAGGTGGATGGACCTATGTGGGGGGAATGATAACCTTTACTAGACGTCATGAACGAAATATATATATACGAGTTGGATGTGGGATTATATGGGGGAGGGGGATTCTTGTAAACGGGTGTTACAAGGGAGTTTGGGGGTTTGGTGGGAAGTTTGTGCATCTTGGTGGAATGGAGATGACTAATGGGTTCAAAGGAAGGAGGTTGGCCTTGGAGGGCTTATGCTATGATTTCTAGGAGTGGGATTGTGCATATCATGTTCCATCTGGGGTTGTACTTATGGTGTAATGAGTGTTATGGAATCCCTCTGGAAAGCCCATATCTCAATGATGAGTGGGAATATGTATGTGTAATAGTCCATCAGGTAACATAACACACAGGAGCATCGTAAATGCTCATTTAATGATGTGGAGAAATAGTAAATGTTTTGTGTGTTATTAATAGTGGGGGTATCTTGAGAGGGTTCTCATATTGGTGTTTTTATTACTTCTCTTAGATTCTCCTGGTATATGGGGAT
Organism: Picea abies; assembly: GCA_900067695.1. Classification (NCBI taxonomy): domain Eukaryota; kingdom Viridiplantae; phylum Streptophyta; class Pinopsida; order Pinales; family Pinaceae; genus Picea; species Picea abies. The sequence goes on from CBVK0100098901.1 coordinate 8,788, forward strand.
GGCCAAGAAATTATGTGTGTAATTACCCTACTCCCAGCATAGGGTGCATGCGTGGTTGGTATGCAAGACTTTTGTCTTTATAGAAGAGGATTCTACTGGGGTTGGTTGCACTGTAGGGATACGGAGTAGGGTTGATGGTTTGGGAATTTAAATGAGATTGCGTAATTTGGTCAATGCATGGAAAAGGTGGGTGGTGTGTCCAACGGTAGCGTATAGTGTGCATGGGGGTTGGATGCATGGTGAGGAAGGGAGAGTGGGGCCTTTATTTCTCCTGTCTCCATGTTGGTTGGTGGCATGGACCCCTTTGCGAGCAGCTGGGTTTCCTGTAGTGGTAATATTTACCCCAACTATGTGAATAGTTGGGTGAGTGGATAGTTAAGCCACAGGTTGTGAACCTGAAGCCGTGGGTTGCGGTGAGAGAGATAAGCCTAGTACGATAGATGGTGGTTCAAGATACCATAAAAGGATGGGTATCACCATATTTGGTAAGGTGAGAGTAGCAACAACTTCTTATGTTGTTGGTTTGATGGGGTAAAAGAAGGGTATTTGGGTAATGGCATGTGGAAATGTTTTCCAAATTGGGAGTTGGCCCATCGTGCGAAGGTTGTTGGATAATTATTTATGGGAATAACATAAGGTTATTGGATAATTATTCCTAGGAAGAACATAAAGTGGGGAGTATGAGGGCATGACGTATTAGTGTCTATGAGTTTGTAAGAGGATTTGATGTTCTGTGGTGAGGAGGATGTTGCAATCTGATCAATTATAAATTTTTGTTCAGCCAAGTGGAGGGAACTGTCTTGTTTGTTCTGGGAGGGGGGAGGTGTCTAGTTGTGTGTTGGAAGACACCTTGGTGAGGGATTGGATTTTTCAGAACCGTCAGTGGGGGTGGAAGCATATAGTTGGGAGGTACCTGTTGTATCCCCTGGGGAGAAGGAGGGTGTGGGGGATTCATAGCTTCCTTCATTCATTTGTAATAAAATATTTGGGGACAGTGATGGGTGTAATGGTCACACTTGCCAAATAATTCACATGGGAAATTGGTTCGAAGATTATTATTCCTTCCTTGGCATGGTTGCCCATTGTTATTTCCCCCTTGAGGATTTTGCTTAGCCTAGTTTTGGTTCCCCCCTGCTGGGGTATTTGGATATTTGGGATTCCCCCTTATCCTTGGTTTCTATTATTTCACTTTCTTCGATTGTTGTTGGGTTGATGAGGGGGGTTGGTTGTATTCATTTTTTTAAACACTTGAACTTGTTGAATATGAAATGGTTGGATAAAATTTACCTTTGCCTGCTACTAGCCATGTGTTGGGGAAGTGGGTTGAGGAGGACCAGGGAAAGGATAGTAAGTGTTACTTTAGGGAGGTTTGTATTGGTTGTATGAAGTGGAGGTGCCTCCCAGAGGTTTGGGGGTATATGTTGTGGGTGAAAATGGAACTTCCTATTGAATGGGCACTTGGTGAATGGGGGGGGGG
>CBVK0100098936.1:0-10378 GCA_900067695.1 Picea abies
TCCTCCCTCCCATACAATCTACAGGTCATCATTGTTATGTATTTGAATTGTGGTTCCAAAGAAGAGATTGAATAAACTCCATTACTGTCTACCCTGAACTTTGCGAGGTGCGAGACCCAATCCTTGATCAGATTAGACAAGTTTCTGCCATATTGCTTGCATTCCTTCCGCTTAAAACTTTCCAGAAACTCGGCATCATGTGAGAAGTTTGGTGTGAGTGACAATTGATACATCGCCTACAAATGTTCTGGTCTAAAGGTCCCAATGGTCACCTTCTGCTCGCTGATAATAGTTATGGTTGGTATATCCACGTGATCTAGCACCCATCGGATCATATCATAGTAGGGAAGGAGTCGTGGCCTAGCTGCTACCTTATGCATCTCTGCTTGAACAATGATCTTGTATTTGGTGGCCAAGTCATCCTTCTCATTATCACTAGAATCATTTGAACAGTTCACTAATTCGGACTGCAGAACCTCGGAGACGTACGACCAGGTTCTGACATAATCAATATTCGGGGTGAAGTATCAGAAACATTATCTAAGCCTTGCCCTCAACTCTCAGCACTTTCCTTGGACTCTTTTCATGGGTCCATGATAGAGGACTCTGACTTAGCTCTCCTATAGTAAAAATATGTATACATACAGAAATCAACCTACTAAGAAAAGCTTCTCTGCACAAAATAGAAATGAGCTTTGAAACACTGAAAGAAAGAGATCTATATCTTCGACCATTTAAAACCTCGATGTCCTTATGAACAGAACGGTCAAATAATTTTTAGAGACATATTTAGCAATAAAAACCATATCCTTACCTGTCACTTCGCCTCATTTAAAATTAATGCCATAAATTTCGACGGTTCGTGACACAAGTTGGCGCAAGAAACATTTAAATTTACCTTGTAGACTGTGCATATTAATATTTGTACTAAAACACTGATTTATCTGGGTTAGGTTCTTTAATTAGATTTTCTTTAAACTTTAGGCACCTTTTCAACGTTTGCTGTATCGGGAGATTTCACTCATATCTTTTGAGCCCCTAAAACCTGAGATTGCGATGATGCGATCAAGTTAAGAAAAAACGTAATCCAGATTAAGTGTTTAATTAATCATTGTTTAATTGATATCGCGACTTCGTGACTCAGGGCTACAAAGGTAAATCTCTTAGAAGAGTGAAAGTCGAGTCGTGAAACCCCGACAGTGTTTAATAGATATCACGACTTCGCGACTCGAGGGTACGAAGGTAAAGTTTCTTGGAAAAGTGAAAGCCGAGTTGTGAAACCCCGACAATGTTTAATTGATATCGTGACTTTGTGACTCGGGACTACGAAGGTAAAGTTTCTTTGAAGAGCGATCACCGAGATGCAAAATCCCGATAGAACTTAACTAAGGTTTAAGGAACTTTACTCTTGACGCTAACCTGGGTAAGCTTTCGAGGTTGTTTCACGACTTCGTGTATCGAGGCTTGGAAACCGTGTGACTTGTAACTTCCGAAGTGCGATATTCTGAGGTATATAAAAGTGAAAAATATCATTTAATGGTAAAAAGGCAATGGCTTAGGAGTACGATAGCCATCGTCACTTTGCATATCAGGATTACTGAGGTTTTCAGTGGGTAAAGATCACGAAGTAAAAGTCAGTTTAAAGGCCAACTTTTGATTTCAAAATTACATTTTAACCATTTGAAAAGGCGGCTCCAACAGTTCCTTTAATTAAGTGTGTTTTAGTCTTTAATCCCCTTTTTTCGGCGTTTTCCGTATCGAAAGATTTCATTCCTAGCCTTTGAGCCCCCGAAACTCGAAATCGCGATGATGCGATTTAGTTGATTACTTGTGATATGACTTAAGCTCTTAATTAACCCACTCTTAATTAATGAATATCGTGACTTCACTACTCAGAGCTATGAAGGTACTGCTTTTTGGGAGAGCGATCGCCGAGTCGCGAAATCACGATAGTGCTTAGCTAAGGTTTAAAGTGATTTACTCTTGACACTAACCCGGGTAAACTTTAAAACCGGTATCACCATTTCGTGTGTTGGGGTACTAAGGATTCAGTGGGTAGCGTCATGAAATAAACGAAATCCCAAAACTAGATTTTTGGGCTTAAGTATAACATCTCACTTATTTAGAATAAGGCAGCTCCAACTTTTTTTTTTTTTTTTTAAAGAACATAAAGGTGCTCCAACCGATCAATGTTGCTTGAAGGAGTCATTGGTGGTCGAGGTGAAAGCCTCGGAGTTAGAGGCAGGTTCTGACTCTAAATTAGATCCAGACAAGGGGAAGGGGATCATTGATGTAGAACCCAGTGCTACTATTGCTACCACCAAGGTCCATCCAAGTGAACTAGAATAACTTGAGGATGGTGAATGCCTCTTTCAATCACAAATGTGGGTGAATGGTGCTCCACTGCATTTCATTGTCGATAGCGGAAGTCAAAATAACTTGATCTCAGCAGAGGTCGTCAAGTGATTGAATCTATCGATGACAACACACCCGCATCCCTACACCATCAGGTGGCTCTATCAAGGAAGAGACCTTCACGTCAACCAACAATGTTGTCTTCCCTATGACATCAAGCCCTTCAAGGATGAGGTATTGTGTGATATTACCCCCTTTGAAGTTTGTGATGTTCTTTTAGGCCAACCATACTTGTAGAAACGTCATGTTGTATATGAGTCGAGACCTCGTAGTGTTATTATTACTTTGGGCAAACAAATGTACAATATACCAGAGGTAGCTATGTCTACTGACATTTCTTTGATATCCACCAAGCAATGTAGGAAGGTCATCTCCCAGACCAAGAAATTTGTCTTCTTCGTGATTCGCTCTCAAAGTAAATAGAAGGTCACAACCACATCCATGGCCTTCACATAGGGCCTCTCCACACAACAGATTTAGGTGGACAAGGTCGTGGAAGAATACAATGACATCATCTCCTCACCCACTAGGGTACCTCTGCATTTCCAGGTCAAGAATTCAATCGATATAACCCATATTTCACCTCTAGCCAATGGTCCAATCTATTGCCGCTCTCTTTTGGAAAATGAGGAAATCAAGAGCCATATCCAAGAGCTACTCCAAAAGGGGTACATCCAACTGAGCTCCTCACCCCGCAAAAGCCCAATTGTACTCATGTAGAAGAAAGATGGGACTTGGTGACTCTGCATTAATTATATGGCCCTAAACAAAATCATTGTCAGGAGCAGATACCCAATTCCCTGGATTGATGACCTTCTTTACTAGCTCAAGGGAGCCAAGTACTTCAGTAAGCTTGACATGAAGTCCGGTTACCACCAGGTCCCAATAGAATAGACCGATGTATGGAATATTGCTTTCAAGTCCAAAGAAGGTCTTTTCGAATGGCTAATCATGCTATTTGGTTTGAGGAATTCCCCAACAAGTTTCATGAGGTTAATGGACGATATCTTGTAGCCTTTCACCAATTATTTTGTGATGGTATATATGGATTATATCCTCATTTTCAAAAAAAATTGGGTGGAACACTTGCAACATATTCAGTAGGTCCTTCACACTCTACAACAACTCAAGCTATATGCTAAATTGGAAAAATTCTCCTTCGGCATGAACATGATTCAATACCTAGGCTACAGTGTTGATGAGCATGGTGTGCATGTGGATCCATCCAAGATCCAGGTCATTTGTGACTCACTATCCCAAACCACACTAACTGAGCTTCATATTTTCTTAGGACTTTCCAACTTCTATCACAGGTTCTTGTTGGGATTCGCCAATATTGCATGGGCCCTTAGCCAAGTGACCAAGGGTGGTTGCAAAGAAAAATTCACGTGGGGAAATTCGCAACAACAAGCATTTGATGATTTGAAAAATCGCTTGTGCTTAGCCCTGATTCTCTCATTACCTGATATGCAACAACCTTTTGAGATTGATACCGATGCTTCATAATGTGTTGTGGGTGTAGTTCTCATTCAACACGGTCATCCGATGACCTATCATAGAGAGACACTATTAGATGTTGTCCAAAAATATGCCACCTATGCAAATAAATGTATTCTATTGTACAAGCCTACCACCGATGGAAGCATTACATTCTCAGGAAGGACACAATCATCCACATTGATCACAAGCCTCTAGAGTTCATGTAGACACAAGGAAAATCGTAGAACGACCTCCATCAAAAGTGGTCCACATACTTGCAACAGTTCCATCTCAACATCAAATATAAGACAGGGAGCACCAATCATGTTGCTGGCTACCTCAATAAACCTCCAGTTGCATCCCTAACCACGATGCTTCACTCCTGTGGACATGAGGCCTCCAGGTAGCCCGAACTCTACGAGAGTGATCCTGACTTCGCTACCACTTACCAAATGTTGAGCATGGGTACGGCTGTCACTGAATTTCATCTTTAGGACAGACTGTTATTCCATATTGTCCATCTCTATGTTCCTTTAAGCGAGCGTGCGAAGATGATTTGAGAAGCTCACTACAATCGGATGGCATGACACTTTGGCTTGGAAAAGACAATGGCAGTGATATAGAAGAATTTCTATTGGCTGAAACTTTGACATGATGTCACCAAGTACATTAGCTCTTCCACTGCTTGTGCCATTTCTAAACAAACCATTAAGAAGCAAGGCCTGTACACCCATATTCCTACTCTAGACAAGCCTTGGGAATCCATCTCCATAGACTACATGTCAGATCTTCCTTCAACCAAGTAGGGAAATGACTTTGCTTTTGTGGTTGTTGATCAATTTTCTAAGATGGCCATTTTGACAGCCTGCAAGAAGAGCATCACAACATAGGCCAATTCTAAGCTCTTCTTCAAATGGGTGCGGGTACATTTTGGGATACCACAGAACATCATATCATATCGGGACAACAGGTTCCTAATCACATTCTGGTCAAGCCTCTAGTCACTTTTGGACACCAAGCTCACAAAATCCACTACCTTCCACCCCCAAATTGATGTCTGGACATAGGTCTTCAAAAGGATGATCGTGTATATATTATACATGTACAAATACAAACATCCATGTGCATGGGATGAGAGTCTCCCCTATGTTCAGTATAACTACAATAGATCCCTCCGTAGCTCGACTAACCACAACCCCTTTCAGGTGGGGATGGGATTTCAACCACTGGGTCCCATTGATGTTGCACTGCCACTTGCGTCCACAACGACAAAATCGTCCCATGCTCAATTTGAGGCTAACAAAGCCACTAAGTTTATTGAACGTATTTAGCACATCCTCCAACAAGTCCATGATATTTTACATAAATCTAATGCTAAGTACAAGCAACGTCATGATCAACACCAGGTGTCACACAAGCTTTAGGTTGGAGACAAGGTTTGGTTGCATTTGCAAAAGGATTTCCTTAGAGGACCCCATTGGAAGCTTCGTCCACTTCGCTATGGACCTTACACCATCATCAAGGTTATGGGTGAAAATGATTTTGAGCTAAATATTCTTCCCTTCCTTGGCTTGCACCCAGTGTTCAATGTGGACCTCCTTCGACCATAATTACCACCATTAATGGACACATTAGAGATAGTAGAGCAATTGACATTGATAGAACTCAACCCTAACTGCATTGAATAGGAATCCATTGATCAAATTGTGGACACTCAAGTTAAGGGAACTCGCCAAGAGAGGATCCAACTTTATCAGGTTGTCAAAGTAGGGAATCTCCTGTGTTAGAATATAAGAGATGTTTTTGTTTTCACCATAGACAATATAACCATATTGTCACCCAACCATAGGCACAAAGGCCACCCCCAAGCACCTTTTAACCTTGACAGACAGAATAATACTGAAATCATACTAACAGTTAACAAAGGTAGCGTACCTCTCTCCTAGGCTAGTGTACCAAGAAGCAACAGCTAAAGACCAAACACAAATTCCAAACCATAACCCAAGACTAAGTCACTATTGCAACAATTGTAGTTCTCCACCAGTCATGCACACGACTTGTCCTTATGGAGTTGTGGGTGAGTGAGAACAAAATGAGATATAGAGCCCTCTACTTATACTGATCCAACTCACCTGATTGGGTCTACTTCTCTTCCTGGAGGATAATAACTCAACATTAATTATTCTCTTGAGCCGACTTGTCTTTTAGGGATATTATCCAACGTTTTAGGGTTTCTCTTGCTTCTCAAAATATTCTAGTCTCATCAAAGGTTACATGTAGAGGTTAATACCTCCCACAACTACCATAATTATCAACACTCCCTCTTAGATAGGGAGGTATTAAAGACAATGTTCTTGAGCAAAAACAAACCATTCAACTGGTAGCATCATCACAGGCACATAGGTCATCTCATGATCAAATCACGAGAACTATCATCACTATCCAACTAGATAGTCTCCATGGAAATCAGAACAATGCCATTCAATAGAACACAACTGTGTCTATTCGTAGTAGTATACAACTACTATCCCGTGGTACACAACCACTCCTAGTAGCACACTGCTACTAACCAGTGACACACAATCACTACCAGTGGATCACATCCACCACAGTAGCATACAACTATTGTCCAGAGACATACAATCTCTACAACAATCATATCATCTGATATCAACAATATCATGATACAAACCGAGTCACATGGGCCATTATTCCACTCAAATCTGTGAGATCTGGAAGAAAATCTTCCCTCAGAAATTTAAACATCATCCATGGGCTATCTAGACTATTCTTCCCAAGTATAAAAGAATAATTGTCCCTGATTTTTCGAATCTGGACCATTCAACCTAACTGGGCCATTCTTCCGACACTATTCACAGTGCAACCTGGAGAGAATGAGTTTTCCCTAGGGAATGACTATCCTTGATTGTTGATCCTGGACCATTCAACCTCACTGGGCCATTCTTCCGACACTATTCACAGGGCAACTTGGAGAGAATGAGTTTGCCCTAGGGAATGACTGTCCTTGATTTCTAAGCCTAGACCATTCAACCTAATTGGGCCATTCTTCTGACACTATTCACAGTGCAACCTGGAGAGAATGAGTCTTCCAAAGGAAATGAATGTCTGGACCATTTCCTACAGAAATTAATATCCTGCACCAATCTCCTACACCGCACCATTCTTTGAAACTTCTCACAATTATGAACTTCGAAATAATAAGTTCCTAGAGAGGCGAACCGTTCTGCTTGACCACTTCTCAAAGTGATTTCCAAGGAGAATGACTGTCCTAGACCATTCCCCCACACTGGACAGAAGGGGAATCACTGTCTATGGTACATAAACAATATGTTAGAGCATTTTCGTTATGAAAATGACTGTCCGTTCTGGACCATTTTCGGAACTGGAAAATGATTGTTCATCAGAAATCTTGCACCACTTTCCGGACCAGAAAGTGATTGCTCAACTTGGACCATTTTCCAAACTAGAAAATGACAACCCATACATCAATAACATATTAGTGATCCCTCCCAACCCAAGGATCCATCTCTTCCCTTTCAAGTAAGGGAGTAATCTCCACGAGCCCCATCTTGTTCCGTAAGTACGTAAACTTTATTTTGGATAGAGGCTTTGTCAAAATATTTACTACTTGCTCATATATGGAGATATACTGGAGTTTCACTTCTCCTTCCTTGAATTTATCACAAATAAAGTAGTATTTCATCTCAATATGTTTCGACCAGTCATGAAACACTAGGTGTTCTGATAACTTCATACAACTTTGATTGTCACAATGTATCACAGTCGAATCTGGTACTTGATCAAATAGTCCAGAAATCAACTCCCTTATCCATATTGCTTCGGTACATGCTTCACATGCTGCGATATATTATGCTTCTGCAGTGATGAGTGCAACATACTGTTGTTTCCTGCTGGCCCATGATATCATAGTAGAGCCCAAGCTGAAACACATCACTGAAGTACTCCTTTTGTCTTCTTCACTCCTTGCCCAATCTGAATTTGTGAATCCATGAATTTGTACATCACTGGTTGAGGTGTATCTTAAATCATAGTTTAACGTCCCAGGAATATATCTTATAACATGCTTTGAAACTATCTAGTGCTCATGTCTGGGTAACACGTGGAATTGGCTTAAAGTATTTACATCGAAGAAAATATTTGGTTGAGTATTCACTAGATACATCAACGACCCAATCAATTTCCGATATAGGGACAGATCTACTGGATCAGAATATGAGTCTCTTACTTTTCTTATGTATGTGGTCATATGAGTGGCCATGGATTTACAATCCATTAGTCCAAATTTCTGAAGGATTTTTACTACATACTTTTCTTGTCCAAGGAAGAATTCACCACACTTCTGCCATACTTCTAGTCCCAAGTAATAATGCATGAGACCAAGATCTTTCATATCGAACTCAAAAGCTAACTCCTTCTCATAATGGGTGATGAGAGACTCTACACTTGTCAAGAATAAATCGTCGACATACATCAGTAGAATCATAGGTTCATTGTTCACAACCTTGTAGTAGAGATTTGGATTTGCATGACTCTTAGAGAAACCAAGTCTTATTAAGTAATTGTCAATTCTGGCATACCAAGCTCTTGGAGCTTGCTTGAGTCCATACACAACTTTCTTTAATCTGCAAACATGAGTGTCTTTGGTATGCACCTCAAAGCCTTGAGGTTTTTCAATGTACACTTCTTCTTCAATTTCTCCATTGAGAAAAGTTGTCTTTACATCCATCTGATGTAAACTCCATCCCATGGAAGCATCAAGGGACATAATGGATCTAATATAAGTGTATCTAGAAACATGAGCAAAGGTTTCGCCATAATATTCTCCCTCCTTCTGGGAGAACCCTATAGCCACAAACCTTACCTTGTATTTATCTATGCTTCCATCTATTGCATGTTTGATCTTATAGACCCATTTTTAAGTTACCATTGAATTTTCCTTGGGTTTAGGCAAAATTTCCCACAGGTCATTTTTCATGATAGACTGGTATTCTTCTGTGATGGCTTATTTCCACTGTTTCTTTTGAATTGCTTCTTCAAATGTGGTGGGTTCTTCATTTATAAGTTTTTTCATACATGCTGCATAGATGGAGAATCTTTTGGGCTTCTTTCTTTTTCTGAAAATGCCACTTGGAGCTTTGAGTCTTTCTACTTCTTGTAGAGTAGCTTCAAGCCAAGCTGGACATTTTCTAGTTTTGGGTATATTGACTAATTTAATAGGTCTGCATGGTTGCACTGGATGATCAAGTTGTTTTGGTTCTTCATTCTGAATTTCTAGAAAACAATGCTTTCTTCTTTAGGCTCTTCATATTCCTCTTCCATGGAGTCTTCTATAGACTTCTTGAAATCCAAATTCTCATCGAAAGTTATGTCTCTACTGACTTCAATAATATGTTGTTCTAGAATATAGATTCTGTAGGCTTTGGAGGATTCACTATATCCAACAAATATTCCTTTCCTTCCCGAGGGTTCTATTTTCTTCCTTTTATCCTTGGGAACATGAATGTAAACATGACAACCAAAGATTCTTAAGTTTTCCACACTAGGTTTCTTTCCTAAAAAGGCTTCTTCTAGAGTCATATCCTTTAATATGCGGTGGGGACTTTTGTTCTGAACATATATTGTTGTCATGGATGCTTCTCCCCATAGGTACATGGATAGACTTTGATCATTCATTAGTGCCTTCATGGTGTCTTCAATGGATCTATTCTTCCTTTCTTCTACACCATTTTTTTGAGGATTATGATGAACGGTTAGCTACCTCCTAATCCCCGCTGATTTACAAAATGCAACAAATTCAACAAACCCCTTGGATGTATATTCTCCTCCATTATCTATTCTCAAAGTCTTGATTTTCTTGTTTTTGAGATTTTCTATTTCTTCCTTGAATTCTTTAAACTTGCTGAAAAATTCATCCTTTGTCTTCAAGAGATATAACCAATTCTTTCTTGAGTAATCATCTATGAAGGTTACATAATAAAGACAACCTCCTAGAGATTTGACTGGCATCGAACCAAAAATATCTAAATGTATTAGATCTAGGATTTGCTTAGATCTATTATCACTACTTGAGAATGGCTTCTTAACATTCTTACCAAGTGCACATCCTCTGCAAATTCCTTCTTGTACAAATTGTAGTTCTGGTATTCCTACAACCATTTTCTTGAGGAAAGGTAATGCTTGATATTTAAGATGAGCATACCTTCTATGCCAAAGTTCATTAGGATTGAATTCATCATGTACAAGAGCTTCATCATTTCATTCTAGTAGTCTGTATAATTTGCATTCACGAGTTCCAATAACTCTAGCATTCTCTATGCTGGAGTCTCTAGACCAAGATAATACTTCACCATATACAAAGGATATTATATTTCCTCTATCTTCTAAGCAAGAGTTAGATACAAGTTTCTTTTCTAAACCAGGTACATATAAGACATTACTCAAA
>CBVK0100098943.1:0-10849 GCA_900067695.1 Picea abies
AGAAGATGATTACAATGAGGTTCTGAAGGCCCTTTTACAATAAGTGGGAATTCCAAAAGTCCTAGACATCCAAAAACCTAACCCTAGGAGATGAAGCGCCAAAAGTCATGTGGGCCCCGTTTGTGTAAGTGAGTACATCAACTTCCCGGGGTCGTAACTTTTGCATACGATCTTCGTTTTAGGCGTGTGATAGCTCGTTGGAAAGGTATTGTCGAGGAGATTCATTTTGGGGGCTCAATAATGCCTTTGGATATCATTGAGAACCTTGATATCAAAAAACCTTCATTTGGACCCTCAAAATGGCCCCGCAAGTTAAAACCTCCTAAAAATAGTAAATTGCCAAAATGGCCAGAAAACTGTTTTGAGCCATTTGGAAATGGTGGATGGCCACCAATATCCACCTGGATTAATTCTAGAAGCCCAAGATAACTTGATTCCCCTGAGACCCCTCAGGAGGAAGTTGAACAGGAAACAGTTCCAGAAGAAGAGTCTTCTCCAAACATCTTTGGACACTTCTCGGACAGCATATTTCAAGCTAACTTCGAGACTATTCACCCTTATAACACTAGGATTAAGACAAAAAACAAGCCTTCTACCGAGAACACTACAACTTCACCTCCAAATCCATCCAAATCAGCAGAATTTAAACAGAGCAATGACAACCCAAAACTAGATTATGATGTTGTTGAAGATCTTAAAAAATTAAGAGCTAACATTTCTATTTATGAGTTATTGAAGTTTCTATTTTTGTTACAGAAGATGTTGCAAAATATTTCAGAGAATGACAAGAATGGTAATTCAAATGGTAACAAGGTTGTGCAAAGCAAAGTTCCGCAGAAGACTTCCACAAAAAATAATCTTGATCCTCAAGATAAAGGAAGCCTTCCCGCAGTCCCTGTAAATAATGTAGATAAAGTAGCATTAGAAATTGTAAGTAAGAAACCACAAGCTACTTCTCTTAGTACTCGCAAGAATGTACCTCCTTTTCTTTTGACTTTCAAAATTTTCAACAGAAATGTGCATAATTGTATGGTTGACTCAGGAGCGTCATCCAATGTGATGCCTTGGTCTGTCTGCCAAAAGATTAATGCTAAAGTAGAACCATCTTCTTTTAAAATTATACAACTTGATCGGACAAATGTCAAAGTTATAGGCGAACTAAAGAATGTGTTAATTATATTACCGTCTAACCCTAAGGTTCATCAGGTTATTGATATAATTGTGGTGGATATTCCAGAAGTGTATGGTCTATTTTTGAGCAGGGACTAGTCGGAGCAGCTACATGGTTACTTTGCAATAGTCTGGTCTCACTTATGGCTTCCAGAGAACGGTAATCCTAACAAGATCAGAGTCAATTGTGAGCGTTATCTAAAGTTCACAGTCACAGATTTGAATGATCCTAACGAACCATATACACCTCCTGCTGATTCACCCGAAGTCCAAGGGATGGACACCTTCTTCGGAAACTTCATGGATGAGGTTTCACCAATCACCAATCTAGAACAACAGTCCGAGATCGTAGCATACATGCAACCAACAACTTCTATGCAACAGTCCCAGGTGCCCGATGGAAACCAAATTTGGTCTCTATATTTCGATGGTTCTAAGTCTAAAAAAGGAGCTGGTGCAGGCTACATCATTATCGATCCGACAGGTAACAAGACATTAATGGCTTGTAGACTAGAATTTGAATGTACTAACAATACTGCAGAATATGAGGCTTTACTGCAAGGTCTCAGAAAAGCCTTGGATATGAACATTCAAAACCTGGTTGTATTTGGGGACTCTGAAATAGTGGTTAGACAGGTAAGAGATTCTATACACTATCTTTACCCGCATCTCAAAAGTTACCAGTCTGAGGTATGGAGTTTAATGAATAAATTTTTTGCTTTCAATATAAATTCCATTCCTAGATTAAATAATGCTGAAGCAGATCTATTAGCTTATGTAGCCTCTAAACTTCTTCCTGTAGAAGGTTTATCCCCAAACACATTCTTCGTCGAGCTATTGTTTCGACCATCTGTTCCTGAAAATATCACAAACTGGAGATTATTTGACGATGATCAACAAATCATTAACTTTATGCACATGGAAGAAACCTTTCAAGGCGCGATGATAGATGAACGACAACAATTTGCACAATTTTATGGTAATACCTGATCCGAAATATCCTGAAGCTCTATCGGACATGGTAAATTACATACCCAAATCCATAATTAGATTAGAAAAGTTTTATGATTTTGAAGATAAATTTAAAAAGACGGTCAATTGTAAAACCAATAGTTCCTCGTTGTCTTATGAAAAAGTCAATTTAGGGACTAGTGAAAATCCTCAGTGTATCAATCTAGGCTTGGGATGTTCTAGACAAGAAAAATATGCTTTTGTTAAATTGTTTAAAGAATTTAAGGATGTCTTTGCATGGACATGCAAGGATCTCAAGACTTTCGATCCTAATATTATACAGCATGTCATCCCGATGAAGCCCCAAACCTTACCCTTCCAACATAAACTAAGGAAGATGCACCCTAAACTAGAACCGACCGTTCAAAAAGAATTGAATAAACTCCTAAGCGCTAAAATAATTTTTCCTGTTAGACACACTCAATGGGTGTCCAACCTTGTCCCAGTTCGGAAGAAAAACAGGGAAATCCGACTCTGTGTCAATTTCCGAAACCTCAATAGAGCATCTGACAAAGACAATTATCCTGTCCCATCCATGGAACAGATCCTTCAACAAGCATCTAGTTCCGAGAGGCTATCTTTATTGGATGGTTTCTCTGGATACAACCAAGTCCTGATGTCTCCGCCAGACCAACTAAAAACTACCTTCTGTACCCCGTGGGGCACTTAGGCTTATCGTAAAATGCCTTTTGGATTGATTAACGCTGGTGCTACCTTTCAGAGAGAAATGGACATTGATTTTCAAGGCTTAATCAATCACTTTGTCGTAGTTTACTTAGATGATGTGACCGTTTATTATAAAAACAAAGACGGTCATCTAACTCACTTACGAGTCGTTCTGCTACGATGTCGTAAATACGACATCTTCTTGAACCCCAAAAAGTCCATCTTTGCAGTAGAATAGGGTAAATTACTAGGATTTATTGTGTCTAGTGATGGGATGATTATTGACCCCGAGAGGACTCAATTCATCGCTAAAATTCCCCCTCCTACATCCAAGAAATCTATGCAGTCTTTCCTAGGCCAAATTAACTTTGTGAGAAGATTTGTCCCCAACTTCTCCAAAATGGTCAGGCCTCTACAGAACCTGATTAAGAAAGGCACCCAATATCACTGGGGACCCACAGAAAACCAAGCTTTTAATGCTATAAAGAAGGCCATAATAGATGCTTCGTCTTTCATGAGTCCTGACTTCTCTCAAGATTTTACGCTCTATACTTTTGCCTCTGACCGTTCCTATGCCACAGTCCTAACTCAGAAGAATTCTGAGAACTACGAAGTACCCATCACCTTTATGATCTCTTCTTTCAAAGGTGCTGAACTTAACTACCCAACGATTGATCGACAAGCCTACGTTGTTTTCAGAGCAGTTAAGCATTTCCAGTCCTATCTTTTGAAGTCAAGGATGAAATTCATTGTCCCCTACCCTGCCGTAAGGAACTTGTTAGTGCAGAAGGAGCTAGGAGAGAAGAGAGCCAACTGGGTCACCTCCTTGCAGGAGTATGACTTGGAAATCACCCCAGCTCAGATCGTAAGAGGCCAAGGGCTGTGTAAGTTGGTTGTTGATTCAGAAACAGGACATCAAGAAGATAGTGATACGTCAAACCTAGGACAAAGCGATCAAAGTTTGATTTGTTGCCCACAAAACCTCGTTAGTCCCTGGTACAACGATATTAGATTCTGTCTTGAACATGGGTCAGCACCCCGTCACGTTGACCTTGCCAAGAGAAGAGCATTGAGACTAAAGTGCACCTCCTTTCATCTAGTTAACGTTATACTGTTTCATCAGAATTTTGACGGCGTACTGATGCACTGCCTCGAAAAAGATGAAGCAAAAAAAGTCTTGCTTGAGTTGCATGCAGGAGAAACTGGTCGTCACTTTGGTGGTGACACCACTGCTCATAAGGTTTTAAGATCTGGTTACTATTGGCCCATGCTTTTTAGGGACGCCCATGCCTTGTGTCGTAAATGTATCATCTGTCAGAAAGCATCAAGGCGATTGCAAAAACCAGCCTTTCCCTTGCAACCCGTCTCAGTAGATTCTCCTTTCCAGCAATGGGGCCTTGATATCATAGGTCTTGTTAACCCTTCGTCCTCACAACAACACAAGTATATTGTGACAGCCACATACTACTTTACACGATGGTCCGAAGTTGCTGTGCTGAGAACTGTTAACACAAGTCAGGTAATTGTTTTTCTAAACTCGAATATCATCACTCGTTTCGGTATCCCTGATTGTCTAGTCTTTGATAACGCTTCATACTTTTCTTCTCTTGAGATGAGTGAGTTCAATTTGGAGAAAGGAATAAAGCTGAAGTATTCTGCTAGTTACTACCCCCAGGGCAACGACTTAGCAGAATCAACAAACAAGAACTTAATCAAAATTATCAAGAAAACCGTGGCTGAAAATCACAAGAATTGGCACAATGCACTGCTGAACGCACTGTGGGATAATAGGGTAACACCCAAAGCCGCTATAGGTAACTCCCCCTTTTTTCTTGTTTATGGTAGAGAAGCCATTCTGCCACCTCACATTCTTCTTCCTTCGCTTCAGTTGTCACAAAAAGCCAAAGAAGAAGATTGTCCCCCTTTAGAAAGCCGACTTAACGCTTTGATGAAGTTGGAAGAAGTAAGAGCCCAAGATAAGTGTAAGTTAGATCAACATCAACAATTAATTCGATTCTAATTTTGCTTCTGATAGAAATTTTGAAGTAGGCGATCTCGTTTTGAAATAGGACAAACCACGCGAAGGAAAGGGTGAGCACACCAAGTTTCAAAACTTATGGCTTGGGCCATTTTTAATTGCTGAAAAGTTGGGTCCTAGTTCCTTTCGATTGCAGAATCTTGAAGGGCATCTTGACACCTATCCGGTGAATGGCCAAGCCCTGAAGAGATACTTTGCTTGATAACTACCCTTGTATATTATGTAAATATTTCATTTTTGTTTGCACTTTCTTTTTCTTTTTCTTTTTTTTGGATTTTGATTTGAATTGATCAGTTTGTGTTTTTAGACATAAACATACCTGTACACTGAGCCATTCAGACAAAGACGATAGAAAAATTTCGTCGTTGAAATAACTTCTGAAAGTTTGTACAAACATCAATGATATATCTTTGAAACTGATATCTATGTTGGAAAAATTTTGTTGTTTGAAAGAAGTTTACTGATTTCAATATCTGAGCAAAGTTTGTCATGATAATCTGTTATCTTTTTACGCTGTCCCTTTTCCGTAAAGGAATGACTCAAAAATATGTCTCCCTGTCATAGTAAGTTGTTTTGTAAATAAAACATTTCTGGAGATAAATAAAGGACAGTGCTAAAAATTTTGATGAGGTCAAAAAATATGCTAAAATATCAGGACTTTTAGTGTCACCCCGCTCAGCTATCTACAAAAGAAAAACAAAATAAAATTATTAATAAGAGCTGTGGGAAGTGCTTGTAAACCCGCTGGGATACTGAACAGGTTTGCTGGCAGTGGGTAAATGCAAGCATGGTGCCAAGACAACTTTGTCGGGGTACTGAATAGGTCTACTGGTAGCAAAGCAATGTCGGGTACATGAAAATCTGCAAAAAATATAAGAAACCTCTTTAATGTCCTTTATTCTGATCCAAAACTTCTTGAAAGGATACAGATGTCAGAGTGGGTTAAATGGCAACCCTGTTGAGGCTATGGACGCCTGTTGGCAGTAGTGGCCATGCCAACAGTATTGAAGATTTTATCATTAATGTCGTGACTTTCTGATCTTAAGACTGTTATTGGTTTTCATCTTTTAAAACACTGCTAGAAAAAAAATGATTAATGATGATGTTAGTACGATTTTCTGGTTGTTATTTTTGAGTTGAAATTTTCTTGGCTGTCTTAATCTGAATTTGTTTCTTTTGATAGAGATAACTGCTTCTACTAGTGTGTCGCCATTGTTGGTAGCCAAATCACCTTTTATGATCCTATCAGCTGCCTACACCTGTGTCTTGCAAACATCAAGTTTTTCATCGCATTTTTTTAAATAGACGACACTTTCATTTTTGTGACATTTGCAAATTTGTCTTCATTAAGTTTTCACGACTGTAAGCGAGAAAACTTCTCCTTTCGAGGTCACATTTCGATCACTATCTGAACTGTCATGATCTTTTTATCGATATTTTCTTTTGCACTTACCTTTGTTTATCGTTATGTGGCTAAAAGGACTTTTAAACTATGCTCATTGGACATTTTTATATTGATTGCATAACTTGATTTTATTAAGTTTGTGAGGCATTGAGCATATAGATTTATACTTTTTATGACTTGCCTAATCATTGATTCTATGAATTGCATAGGGGTTATGATTTATTTTTGTTTTTATATATATGATATGATCCTTATGTTAATCCTTTTATAACTTTTGGCTTGTCAACTATATGAATTCGTTTGGCACATTGGTTAAACATTTATACAATGGCGCATGGCTAACATTTGGTGTTGGTTTCATGTTGAATGTCGATGGTTTTAAAAATATAGTTGATTTGGCGCATTGGCATAACACTCACCATTTGATTCTTTGGTTGGCCAAACGATATGGTTTTTTGAGCTATGCTATGATTGTTTGAATAGATGTGTAAATCGACGGTTGTAATTTACCATAACTATCATGCATGACAGTGAATGACTCCACCACCCTCACATGTGCGCATTTATGCTTACCCCTTTTGGCTTGATTCATTGTTGTTGGTTCGGGTAGCTCTGTTACTGTCTGTTGATGAATTCGATCCCTTTCGTTACCATGCATTCAACTCCATGGCACCAGTCGTGCGAGTTGAACCCAATGGCAAACATTCCCTGTTAATGTTTGATAATGCCTGCCAAGATTTGGTAGACAGTGGATGGCTTATCTTCATGGGACGTTTCGAGGGTTTTAACCTTTGTGTGGCTCAACAGTTTTCCATGACCTTCGATGGCTGTCGAGCCAAGGTCAGCGATATACAATTGGAAATTGATGAACAGTTTATAAGTCTTGCTACGGGCTGGTGTTCCTCCACCACCTGCGTTTGCTTATGGTTTGTATGGGATACTCTCTCAATATGCCCTATTATTTGCATCAAAGCCTATTTAAAATGTCAAAGAAGTACAAAATACACTAGGCTGATAGTAGCCTTTTTCATTATGGGCTGGTTAAGCTTATCGTTGTCTGTCATTTGAGTCTACATGAAGATTGTTGGAGCAATTTCGTCGCTCGAAATGGTTTCGAGGATTCAAACCCTACACAGGTTGACAAACCTGTGGTGAGCGAGGTCAAGGTTGTACCCCCAGTACCCTACCATATCCTTCTGCCTAAACCCTCGGTCGACCCTCCTATCGACTTACCCCACACTGTGACTAAGAGTGTTGAGACTGTTAAGCCTATGGGCAATAAGCCCAAGGCAAACCTCACTGCAAACTCCAAAGGGAAAAAGAATGCACGTTTGATTTCAAGAATGGAAAGAAATAAGCCAAAACCCCCTGTCGAACCAAACCCTATCGTGTTGAGTGAGGACTCCGATTCGGAAGTGGAGCGTTTCTTGGCTAGCGAATACCCCTATTCACAAGGTTTGTGTGACGAACCCTCGTATGACTTTGTGTCAAACCTACCCCCCTGCCTACATGACGACCCTAACTACCCAAGCATTAAGTTTCCTTGTGAAACCCTCGGTCATTCATCCAAATCCTCTCCTGCTCTGTCTAAATCTACAGTGCCACCCTGTGATCAATGCAGTTCATGGTTAGAGTGATATTATCTTGATGTTCTGATTCTCTAATCAAGGATTCAATCTTTGGAGGACTGGATTGCACTGCTTACTAGTCAAAAGCCCAAGCTACAAGCGACAGATAAGAAACTAAAGACGACAGGCTCCATCTTGTTTAAAAATGTGGAATCAGCCACAGCTGTGGTGAATTCTAAGTTGGCATAATTGAGCAACCTCGTCATTACAAAGGTATGATTTCAATATCGTTTGGCTTTGTGAATGCTCGTGATTAATATAGTGGTTGGATTTTTCTCTCAGATAGGTCTGTTTATATTGTGCATTGAATGGCTCTGTTACATTGTATGCATTCTATACATAGCTTTGCTTTGACTAAATGGAATTTAGCTTTTCCCAGTTTAGCTTCTATTAGATTTTCATCGATTTGATTGATATTACTGTGGATTTGATTTGTTTGATTGAGTTAAAATGGATGCTTTGCTATCAATTGAAGTCGTTTGTATCTATTCTAGACAGGAACTATTTCTCATATTCAATTTTGAACACAATTACATTTCGATTCGATTTCGTTATAATGCATACGCTATGATTGGTAAGGATTTTGATGAGGTTAATTATTACGGTTTGTTGTGCCATATGAATTTCAAAGAACAGGATTTCAACTCGGATCGTTTCCAATGTGACTTTGTTTCTTCGCAAACATTGCTTTTTATTTTAAGCATGTACAAACACGCCCAAATCATCAATAGATTTAATTCATAATGAGTATGCTAAAAACCTAGCCGGTTAATTCGCATTGGTTTACTGTTAGCTTGACCATGTTATCAGTGGTATTCGTATTTGTGATGGATACTCTGTTTGAATTTGATTTGTAAAATGAGATTGGTTATATCCGGATTCACAATTTATTTCTATATTAAACTCAGTCATGATTTGTTTGAAATTAATGATTTCGTTTAAATACCAATCAAGTTTATTTGCCCATTTTACAAAAACCAATTATCACTGATGTCGATTCTATTATGACTATGATCAAAGTCAAATTGATCTGGTTACGATTTTGTATGAGTTGATTCTCACACCTGTTTGAATTAATCTACCTATGGCGTGAATCGTTTGATGTCATGACAACTATAATATTTTTAAAACGATTCTATTTTGATCTGATCGTATCTCCTGTTGTTGGAAAAACACAATGTTTGTATGTGATTTGTTTGATTTCATTACCTTCAAATTGGATATGAAACGATTTGGAAAACTGTTTGGTTTTGATTCTGTCTACCCGATTTATGACTATAATTGAGACAGAGTATTGCTATCTCTGTATTCGGTTAAAGAAATGGATCTTGTTTGAGTTTATAATAGCATATCAATTTCAATTCATGATTCATTTTCAAACGACTGTTGGTTGTTAATTCGATTTGATTTTATCAAAAAGATTTGATTTAATTTTAATTCTGATCATGTATCTTATTTTAGACTAGCTACAGAATCAGATGATTCTGTAGCTAGGTCTGTAGAATTAAATTTTTATTGTTTTATTAATCAAATATCTCTCTAACTTGTGATTTTTGGTCCATTTCAGGTGAATTTGAAATTGTATGGGAATTCATGGACAATTTAGAGGATATTTGGATATTTTGATTTTATTTTAATTTCCTAGTTTAGTTGATTTTGGGAATATCTTCCCAGATTTTGTAAACAGTTTAATAACTTCCACAGGGAGGTTTTACCCTGTGGAAAGACTTATAAATACTTATTATTTTTGTAATAATGATCATCCTCATTCGTGGGAGAACAAGGATATGGAATTTTAATACAGACTGAGACAGAATTTGATATTCTGCTACAACTTTAGCTTTTCATAATATCAATATTTTGTTTCATGTTTATGTGTATCAATTTGCATTTGGTTAATGACTACTTTAGCTATCTTAGTCCTTTGCAAATGATATAATTTAATAAATATAATCCATATTTGATTTCTTCCAGCATTTAGAAAACATAGCAATTACTTGATTCAGTTTGTGAATGACAGGTTTCTCTTCTTCATTAATTGGATTATTAAGTATAAGTTTTTGCATAACAGGTTTCCCTTATTGCAGAGATTTATAAATCATATAATTGTTATGATTTTTTATGTCTTGTTTGTCCTGTAAATAAACTAAAAGAGCATTGCAGCCTATCATTTATGAGAAGCTTCTGGATTATACGGTGCGAGTTTCCTTCCTCCGACCAACTTCGAAGTCATCATACACAAGACAAATATGGAGCGTTTCCAGGTCAGTTTGTCATTTGTTTGTTTAGTATATTATTAGTAGTTTAGTTTAGATATAAGTTTAGTTAGATATATGTAGAGTTAGTATATTAGATTGTTTAATTTCAGTAAGTTTAATTTCTTGTTTATAAAATTATAAAATCAAAAAAGAAATACCTTCCTCTGTCTTAGGGCAGAAAGCTAATGAGTTTGGCAGGTTTTATTTAAATCTGTATTTTGTAGATATTATACATTTTGTAAATACGTTATATCTCAAGTAGTAGTTAGTATAGTATTAGTTAGTAGTTTGTATATATAGATAGTAGATTAGTTAGTTTGTTTTCATAGTTAGTTTCGATTAGATTAGTTAGTTTAGTTTGTATTTAGTTTTAGTTAGTTTGTTGTACTTAGTTTTAGTTAGTTTGTTTTATTTATTGTTAGTTAGTTTAGTTTGTTTTATTTTTTTTAGTTAGATTAGTTAGTTTAGATTAGTTTTCTCTTTGGTTTTCTTAGAACCTTAGAACAACCAACGGAGCCGTTAAACTCGTCAGGGTGGTTCATTCCAAACGACTTGGGTTATTAGACAACCCCGAACCGGTTCCACTCTTCCTGTTGATGGACGGTCGATTTCGCCTGTCAACAATGTTGCTGATATGTGCTCACATCTAACTGGTTATAAATGACAACAATGG